>ML313055.1:0-14848 GCA_005239505.1 Nicotiana paniculata | reverse complement strand
ATTTCCTAAATTTTTTATTTCTTATGTTAACACTATGTAAAAGTGATAAGTTTAAAAATCATTCCGTATTTAAAACTTTAGAGTGTAAATGCCTTTAATAAAATTATCAACTCAATTTAGCAGAAACCTAGAATACAATTGCATGGACCCAATTGGTTTGGGCCTGAAAAATGTTCTATGACCTACTGTCCAGTTTGCCCGTAAAACCCAGTTTTTCATGATCCAAAAACTAACGAATTGGAATTACTATATATATTTAAATATTGTAAACAACATGGTAAAGCTACTAATTTATTAAACTAGCGCATTGTACAAGAAAATATAGAAAGAACTAAGTTACTACATCTAATTAACTAAAATATGAGTTTAATCAAATATACTCATTACTACTCCAAGTTTTCCTTAAAAAAAATACTGTTTCTACTTCTACTATAATATACAAACATATAGATCTTCTGGATATAACCCCTCTAACATAAATATACGAAGCTCAAACAGATTTTTTAGCAAATTTCAAAACACTTTAACATAAAACTAATATGACTTAAAATGGAGTAAACATGTAAATGACCAGCTTTACATGGATTTTCACATAAGTTCAAACCAACCAGATTTCAATCAAACATGTGTGTAATCATTTAACTCATATCCAAACTTTATTCAAACAAACTTGACAACACCAAAATAATAGTTATGATAACAAAACATCTATAAATAAACTGGATCTTTACATTGTCAATAATAATACCCTGATAGCAGCAAGAAACCAAAATAAACAGAGAAAATATGTCTCTGAAAACTTGAGTAAAGGATCAACAAGGAAATCAAATAGAAAATCAAACAGCCCAAGCTTGACCAAAACCCAGTAAAGTAAGGAAAATAGTAGGATTTTTGAAGACAGGAAAGTAATATATTTTTGTTTCTAAAATACCAAGGTTGATTTTTCAGAAATTTTTGAAAATAGAGAGAAAATACTTAAGGCAATGCAGACTCAGTGTGTTTTTCAGAAATTTTATGCGTATGTCTATTTGTTTTCTTTCTTCTCTATAATGATGAAAAGTGAGTGTTTATATAGAGTGAGGGAGTGAAAAGGGATAAGAATCAAGGTACAAAGGGAATCTGCTAGCATTTCCTAAAAATTAGGGAAAAGGCATCTTTCCCAACAGAAAAATGGACAGTTGTCCAATTTCTGGTGCCTTCTTATCACAGAAAATGGACAACTGTCCAATTTCTGGATATTTGTGATCTTATCCTTATTCTTTCCTACTCAACTTGGGACAGTTATCCCTATTCTAGAAGCTTCCTAATTTTTACTGAAAAACTTTCAATTTAAGATTCCAAAGTTGGCCCTTCAGAGCTTTGGAATTCCTTCAGAACCAGACCTGATTCTGGGCCTGAGTCATGTGACTCTGGTCTAAAAGACCTTGGGTTCTTAAGTTTTACTAAATCTATGGGCATGTCTATTACAAATAGGTCCAATTTATTAGCCAAGTAAAATGGGTCACTTCAGTGGAGCTCAATTCCTAATATTAGACAAATAACTACCAAACAAGCATCTACTAATTACTGATTTAATTTGACCTAACTAATTCTACTTAATTAATATAAACAAAATAAATATAAATAATTAAAAACAGTAACAACTAAAAATAAACATAAAATATAATAATGATAAAACACATAATAATAAAAATAAAGGAAAAGCATAAAATAAAAAGGAAAAAGGAAAATATATCTAACGGACTGTTTGGCAAAAGAGATCTAGTTGTTAAAAACCCTCTTGCCAAGACTCCCATCTAGAATCTGAGATCCCTGATGGGAATCTTGGCAGGAGGATTTTTAGACAAACTAGGTGAAAAGGTTTAATAGGCAGATCTTGGGTTTAGAAGGGTTTTCAAATCTGAAATTTAAGGTTTTGGCGGGGTTTTTAGCGGGGTTGAGGGTAGATCTGGGTTGAAGTTGAATAGGGGATTATGGGGTTTGGTTTTGAGGCGGTTTGGAAGTCACCGCTGCCGTCGGCGATTTTCGGCGGCGGCTCAGGGTGGAGCTAGGGTTTCTAGGGGTTAAATCTAAGATCTAAGGATCTTTGTGGGGGGGGTTTTGGGTGATTAGTTGGTATGGTGGGGTTCAAGAGGGTGTGGGGTTCTAGGGTGTGAGTTTGGGTAGGTTTAGGGTTCCGTCGCCGCCGTAGGCAATTTTCGGCGGTGGCTCAGGGCGGAACTAGGGTTTCTAAGGTTTTTGGATCTTAGATCTACTGGTTTTTGTGGAGGTTTTAGGGGGGTTGATTGGTATGGTGAAGTTTATGAGGTGCAGGGTAGTGTATGAGGTGATGGGTGACTTTGGGGTGTCGATGCCTCCGTAGGCGATTTCCGCCGGCGGCTTAGAACAGAGGGTGGAGAGGCGGCTAGGGTTTGAGATGAGGTTAGAGAGAGATATATGAGATAGGTGAGACGGAAATGAGGGGGTAGGGGGGTCGTTAGGACATTTATATATTAAAGGGAGGGGGAGTTTCGAGCCGTTGGATCTTGTGAAGATCAACGGCTTGGATTGATTGGTACCAAAACAGTGTCGTTTGGTTTAGCTGGGGAGTCGGGCTAGGAATGGGAACTGAGCTAGGGTTAGTTGGATTGGGTATGTGGATTTGGGCCGGTTTGAACTGGCCCAATCCGGCCAAGGCTTAACTAGGCCCCCATTTTCCTTAATTTTAAAAATCTAATTAATTTAATTAAATCCTAATTAAGTACTAAATTATCTTAATTTATAAAATTTAACTAACTATCTATTTATATTATTTACCTAATTATTCAATCCTAAATCGTTAAAAGAAAATTACTAATTTTAACACTAAGAAAGAAAAATGTCAAAATAAACAATTTTTTGTGATTTTCTTTTAATTATATAATCAAATCATGTAATTAGATGCTAGATGCCAACAAAACCCTAAAAATTCTACATGAAGAAGATTTAAATATTTTTGTTATTTTTTATGATTTCAAAAATGCTAAAAATGCAGGGAAAATGCAACTAAATGCAAAATTGCACATAATTACAAAAAAATCTAAAATTTAAAAATAAAATAAGAAAATCTATTTATTAATTTTTTTGGGTATTTATGGTGAGGTAAAAAAATCACAAGCTCACAAAGTTGATACTTTTGAAGAATTTCATGAATTTGGGTTAAAGTGTATTTCAATGTTATCGATGTCTGTTTGGGATTCCGAGCCTGGGAATAGCTCCGTATGGTGATTATGGTCTTAGAAGTGCGTCCGGATGTCGATTTATAGGTCAGTAGGTCATTTGAAAAAAGTTAGAAATTTGACGGTTTTTGGGAAGTTTGACCGGGAGAGGACTTTTTGATATCCGGTTCGGATTTCGATTCCGAAAGTTAGAGTAGGTCCGTAATGTCAAATGTGACTTGTGTACAAAATTTGAGGTCAATCAGACGTGATTTGGTAGGTTTCGGCATCAAATGTAGAAGTTTGATGTCTTAAAGTTCATTAAGCTTTAATTGGGGTGTGATTCATGATTTCGATGTTTTTCTGTGATTTGAGGTCTCGAGAAAGTTCGTGTCATATTTTGGGACAGGTTGGTGTGATTGTACAGGGTCACATGAGCCTCGGGGGTGTTTTGGGTGTTATCGGATCAATTTGGGCTACTTTAGATGTTGTTTTTTGCTGCTGGGACTTGTTCTTCGCGTTCGCGAAGAGGTTCTCGTGTTCGTGAAGAAGGGATTCATGCTATCCATCGTCCGACTTTGAAAGCTTATATCTTGTAATATATAAAGAATTTGGAGATGATCCAAGTTGTATCCCTTTGTGTCCTATTTTTGGAAAATTAAACCATTTAGCATTTAGATTTGCATATAAAAAGTTATGGTTGGTACACTACAAGCTGTCCGGGAAGATGAAGAAGAAATTTATGTTGCACAAGGTTGACTTTGGCAGCTTTATCTCGAAATCTATAAGGAATTGAGAGATGACCAAAACATGAAAGTTGTAGATCTTGGTGTCTAGTTTTCAAAAAGCTAAACTATTTGTCATTTAGAGTTTCGTAAAAAATGTTATGACCATTATACTAGAGGCTGTCTGAGAAGAGTTTGGAAATAGCTTTTGAGAATTTTGTTCATCACGAACGCGATGGGAGGCCCGCGAACGCGAAGAAGGGTCGTCTGGGACGTGTATAAGTTTGTAAAAATGGATTTGGTTCATTTTATCTCATTTCCCTTATGGTAGCCGGCCTATGAGCGATTTTGTTGCACCATCTTTACCATCTATGTTAAGGTAAGTGATTCCCACCTATTGCAAGTTAAATACTTGGATTACATATAAATTTTAACATGGAAATTCCTGGAAAGTTAGTGGACATTCGAGGTTTTGGTAAAAAACCTAGAAATTGATATTTTTATAATTTTGACCATGAATTTAACACATGGATTTGATAATAAATTATATATTTGAGTTTGTGATGTTATGGGTAATGTTTATCTTCAAAAGTTTTCGGAATCTGGGCACGTAGGCCCGAGGGTTGATTTTATCGACTTTTCGAGCGGAGTTCGAAATTATTGTAAATTGGATTATAATAAGTATTGGAGTATATATTTATGGATTTGCACATTTATTGACTAGTTTTGGAGTGTTGGGTATCGGTTTGAATTGTTGGAAGGGCTTGGGAGCCGGTTATGGAATTTCAGAGCGAGGTAAGTCTCCTTTCTAACCTTGTAAGAGGGAATTAACCCCATAGGTGATTTGATTTAATATGTGCTTCTATTTGTGGGGACTACGTGCGCACGAGGTGACGAGAATCCGTGCATAGATACTATGATGCTTAATGTCCAGGTAGTCTAGGACCCAAATCATGTTATACTTGTGATGTTTGTAACCTACTTGTTAATTTAATTGTTTAAAACATATTGAAACTTGGTAAAGGAATTGAAAAAGGTTAAACTTTATATACTTGATCGTTAATTGAGAATTGGCATTTCTTCGAATAATTGTTCCTTAATAAATCTTGAATTGGTTATTTTAAATGTATTTTTCTCTTTTGTGGATCGAGACGAACGCCTCGGTAGCAGATAGATGCATCTATGGTTCATGTCATTCGACCCTCGGCAGTGCACAGTTTAAATATTTATGTTGGATCGGGTCGTACGACCTCGGCATGACTTGTGCATGATTGAATTGTTTGTGTCTGAATTTATAATAATTGATATTGCTTCATTGAGATACAAAATGATAAATGATGAAAAAATAAAATTTGGAAATTTCTTATTAACAAAATAGTTGTTTACTTACTTCATGATATTGATCTTCCATCTGTTCTATAGTAAGTGTCTGAGTCGACTCCTCGTCATTACTTCTTCGAGGTCAGACTGGATATTTGTTGGGTACGCGTTGATTTACGTGCTTATACTACACTTGCTGAATATTTTTGTCCAGGCACATATATGTTTAGTAGCCTTGTGGGCGTAGAGATGTGGCTAATGCGGGGACTTAGATGAGCTGCATTCTATGTTACGACCCGCAACCAGCAAAGTCTCCTTCAGAGTTATTTATATCTTTCTTGTCTAATTTATATCCTGGACAGATACTGTATTTTATTTTATCTTCCTAGTTGATGCTCATGCACATGTGACACCGGGTTCTAAGGGTACTTATGAGTGTTCATTAGTGTATTTGTGGAAAATATTATCATTTACTCTGTAATTTTATTTCTTATTATTTAATTGAAGGAAAATTTATGTTTTCAAAATACTAGAATGAGTAATCAAGTTAATCAATTATTGTTGGCTTTCCTGGCAGCGGCATTAGGCGCCATAACAACCTTTAATGGATTTTGAAATTTGGATCTAAGGCTAATTTGACTAAATAAAAGGGAGAATCTTCAAATTTGCTCGAGCTAATGTGCTCAATTGAGTTGTGTAGAACGGGTAGGTGCACGATGTGTTAAAAAATAATTTCGGACAACTCTGGAGCAGTCCATAGCATGTTCGAGGAGGATCGTATATTTAAGTGGGAGAGAATGTAACGACCCGACCGGTCATTTTGAACACTAGCGTGTTGTCCAATCGTTTGAGGCCATGAGTAGCTTCATTTCAGGTTTTATGACTTGTACGTGTAGTCGGAATTGAATTTCGGGAAGTTCGGAGTTAATTTGGAAAGAAAATTCTCATTTCGGAAGCTTTAAGTTGGAAAATTGACTAAGGTGTAATTTTTGAGTAAACGACCTTGAAATAGGGATTTGAAGGTTCCAACAAGTTCGTATGATGATTTTGGACTTGGGCGCATGTTAAGATCGGGTTTTGGATAATCCGGGAGCGTTTCCGCGCCTATTGTGGAAAGTTTACGTTGGAAGAATTTCATGAATTTGGGTTGATGTGTATTTCAATGTTACGACGTTTGTTTGGGATTCCGAGCTTGGGAATAGCTCCATTTGGTGATTCTGGTCGTAGGAGCGCGTCTGTATGTGTATTTGAAGGTCCGTAGGTCATTTCAGGGTCATTTGGCGGAAGTTACAAATTTGAAGGTTTTTGGGAAGGTTGACCAGGACTGGACTTTTTGACATTTGGTTCGGATTTTGATTCCGAAAGTTGGAGTAAGTCCATAATATCATATGTGACCTATGTGCAAAATTAAAGGTCAATCGGACGTGATTTGGTAGGTTTCGGCATCAAATATAGAAGTTTGAAGTTTTAAAGTTCATTAAGCTTGAATTGGGGTGTGATTCATGATTTCAATGTTGTTTGGTGTAGTTTGAGGACTCGAGCAAGTTCGTGTCATGTTTTGGGACATGTTGGTGTGATTGGACGGGGTCCCGGGGGGCATCGGGGGTGTTTCGGGTGTTATCAGATCAATTTAGGCTACTTTAGATTCTGGTTATCTGATGTATGGTGTTGTTCTTAGCGTTCGCGAGGAGCCTATCGCATTCGCAAAGAAGGATTTTGCTTCTGGGACTTTGTTCTTCGCGTTCGCAAAGAGGTTCTCGTGGTGCAAAGAAGGGATTCCTGCTGTCCATCGTCCGACTTTGGATGCTTATATCTTGCAATATATAAAGAATTTGTAGATGATCCAAAAATAAAAGTTGTAGCTATTTGTGTCTAGTTATCAAAAAGTTAAACTATTTAGCATTTTTATTTGAGTACAAAAAGGTATGGCTGGTACACTACCAGTTGTCCGGAAAAAAAAATTGTGTTGCACAGGGCTGACTTTGGCAACTTATATCTCGAAATCTATAAGAAAATGAGAGATGACAAAAACATAAAAGTTGTAGATATTGGTGTCTAGTTTGCAAAAAACTTTTGAGAATTTTTTTCATCGAGAACGCGATGGGAGGCCCGCGAACGCGAAGAGGGGTCGCCTAGGCAGTGTATAAGTTTGCAAAAACATGTTTGGCTCATTTTATCTCATTTCCCTTATGGGAGCCGGCCTATGAGAAATTTTGGAGCTTCATCTTCATCATCTATGTCAATGTAAGTGATTTCCACCTATTGCAAGTTAAATACTTGGATTATATATAAATTTTAATATGGAAATTCTTGAAAAATTAGTGGAAATCCGGGGTTTTGGTAGAAAATCTAGTAATTGATATTTTTTTGGATTTTGACCACGAAATTTACCCATGGAATTGAGAATAAATTATATATTTGAGTTCGTGATTTTATGGGTAATGTTTATCTTCAAAAAATTTCGGCATCCGGGCACGTAGGCCCTAGGGTTGATTTTATCGACTTTTCGACGAGAGTTTGAAATTATTGTAAATTGGATTATAATAAGTATTGGAGTATATATTTATGGATTTTCACATTTATTGACTAGTTTTGGAGCGTTGGGCACTGGTTTGAGTTGTTAGAAGGGCTTGGAAGCCGGTTGTGGAATTTTGGAGCGAGGTAAGTTTTCTTTCTAACCTTGTAAGAGGGAATTAACCTCATAGGTAAATTGATTTAATATGTGCTTCTATTTGTGGGAGCCACGTACGCACGAGGTGACGAGAGTCCGTGCATAAATACTATAATGCTTAATGTCCGGATAGTCTAGAACCCAAATCATGTTATACTTGCGAAGTTTGTAACCTACTTGTTACCTCGACATGACATGTGGATAATTGAATTGGTTGTGTTGGAATTTATAATAATTGATATTGCTTCATTGGCATGAGATACAAAATGATAAATGATGAAAAAATAAAATTTGGAAATTTCTTATTAACAAAAGAATCGTTTACTTACTTCATGATATTGAGCTTACAGTCGTTGACCCCTCGTCGGTACTTCTTCGAGGTTAGAGTGGGTACGCGTTGATTTACATACGCATACTACAAGTGTCGGAGTCAACCCCTCGTCAGTACTTCTTCGAGGTTAGAGTGGGTACGTGTTGATTTACATACTCATACTACACTTACTGCACATTTTTGTGCAGGCACATATATGTTTAGTGGCCTTGTGGGCGCAGAGGTGTGGTTAATGCGGGGACTTAGGTGTGCTGCATTCTATGTTACGACCCGCAGCAAGCAGAGTTTCATTCAGAGTTATTTATATCTTCCCTGTGTAATTTGTATCCCGGACAGATGTTGTATTTTATTTTATCTTCCTAGTTGTTGCATGCATTTGTGACACTGGGTTCTGGGGGTACTTATGAGTGTTCATTTACTCTGTAATTTTATTACTTATTATTTAATTGAAGGAAAAATTATGTTTTCAAAATACTAAAATGAGTAATCAAGTTAATCAATTATTGTTGGCTTGCCTGGTAGCAGTGTCAGGCGTCATCACTACCTTTAATGGATTTTTGGATTGTGACACTATCTATCTATCTATCTATCTATATATCTATCTATCTATCTATCTATTTATCTATCTATCTATATTAAAAGTACGAATACCCTTAGCGAAATATCATTCGTCTTTTTTACACTTTAAAATTAGATTTCACACTAGACAAAAAAGTCATTTTATTATTCCCATAATTTTTAAGATCTTGAAATAAATTAAGATTTGTTTATTAAACTCTTCATTATTTAAACTATGTACGAAATTCTTATACTTAAAAAACATTTATCACTTCAATTCAGATAAACACGTAAAATTGGATGCAAACGTCGAATCAACACATGAATCTAACAACAACGAAAGTATCACTACGTATCTATAACCAATTTCATTGAAATGAAGGAATAATCATTAAATAATATTTAGTACTTGCATAGTTAAATAAGGAAACATACAAAAATATTGTAGCTATATACGTAATATAGGAGTTCAAAAATAAAAATACTCATCTACAAATTATAGGAAATACCGCATATGTATAGGAAAATACTGCATTGCAGAAGGGCTGAGTTTCTTTCTTTATTGAATTCAGATGCATCTATCTGCCCCGCTCGCGAATCGGTCCTGCGACACGGTTAACATAATACGACTAGCCTGCTCGCGAATCATACATGCGACCCAGGTGATCATATGAGTACATACACAAATACAGGGTCTTCCTGCTCGCGAATCACTCAAGCGACTCAGGTACCCAAAGTTACACATATCCACGTAATAAATTCGTATTTCATCAAGAAAACAGTTTTTCTCTGGAAAGTTGTAAAATCTTTATTAAAAGAAACATGAAATAAAGGTTTTGAAATCTTTGTTTTTTAAAATCATTTGACAAGTTTAGTGTTACTCCATGATACAACCCAGTCCAGGTACAGATATACTCACAGCGGAAACAATTTTCTTTTTAGAAGGTTAACAATATGAACTCTAGCTTTCTTTTAAACATTCAATTACGTTTTGGTCATATCAGCAGTTTAATATTACAGGTAGGGTTACAGGTAAGCACATAAAGCATGTTAGTGGGCCATAGGCTACCCGAACATGGCATAATAGTAGCTATGCACGGACTCCCGTCACCTCGTGCGTACGTAACCCCCGAAGATAATAGCATGTACTGAATTAATTCACCTAGGGGTACAATTCCCCCTCACAAAGTTAGAAAGGAGACTTACCTCACTCTGAAATTCCAACACCGGCTTCCAAGCCCTTCCGATGACTCTAACGGACGCATAACTCTCCGAAACTACCACATAAGTTACAAAGCAAAGAAAATTCATCCTAATACTCACAACAAATTCAGATTATATACTTTACCAACCCCGCTTGGAGAGATGATCAAAATGCTCTCGGGCCCACGGCCCGGAAATCCAAAATTTCTCGAAGATACATTCTACCCATAACCTTACTAACTCAAATATATAATTTACCCAAATATTCATGCTCAATTCGTGGCTAAAATCCAAATTTACATTTTCTAGGTTTTTTCTTTAAAAACCCCAATTTCCTACCAATTTCCATGCCTAATCCATGCATATAATCTCGTATTTAACTTACAAACGGGAGGAATTTACTTACCTTGGCAATGCATGAAGGAATCCTCTCTTGAAGCCTCCCGAAATCGCCTAAGCCATGAGAAAAATGAACAAAAATTCTTGTTTTAAAACATTCTGCCCATGTCGATTTCCGCACCTGCGGTCCTTCCTCTGCACCTGCGATCCCGCAGGTGCGACCAAATCTCCCGCACTTCCGGATTTCCTCAATTTCAGCCTAAATCGCACATGCGCCCCATTGTCCGCACTTGCGGCTTCGCAGGTGCGGAAAATCCATCGCACTTGCGGTCCCCAACCAAGCCTACCCAATCTCGCACCTGCGGCTCCGCACCTGCGGTCAAAGCCTCGCAGGTGCGGTTACACCAGATGACAGCAGCTTCAGCCCTTTTTCCAACTTCAACTTTGATCTGTTAACAACCCGGAATCCACCCGAGGCCCCCGAGACCCCGTTCAATCATACCATACTATCCCAAAACATAACCAGACTTGCTCGAAGCCTCAAATCACATCAAACAACGCCGAAATCACGAATCGCATTCAAACCCAACTCTTTAAGAACTTAGAATTTCAAACTTCTACATCCGATTCCGAAACCTATAAAATCACGTCCGATTGACCTCAAATTTTGTAAACAAGTCATATTTAACATTACGGACCTGCTTCAACTTCCGGAATCGTATTCCGACCTCGATATCAAAACTTCCACTTCCGGTCGGATTTTCCCAAAAAACATCAAATTTCTCTCTTTGGCCAAATGACTCCAAAATGACCTACGGACATCCGAATTCCCTCCCGATCGCGCTCTCAATTCCAGAATCACCACACCGGGCTATTCCCAGACTCGGAATACCAAACGGACATCAACCTCACTGATATGCACTTCAAGCCCAAATTCATGAAATCCTCCTAAAATGCTAACATCCATAATATACGCAGAAACGCTCCCGGGTTATCCAAAACCCGATCCAGACATACACCCAAGTCTGAAATCATCATACAAACCTGCTGGAACCTTCAAATCCTGATTCGGAGATCGTTTACTCAAAATTCCAATCTTAGTTGATTTCTCCAACTTAAGGCTTCTGAAATGAGAATTTTCTTTCCAAATCAATTCTAAACTTCATGGAATTCAATTCCGACCATGCCCACGGGTCATAATACCTGAAACGGAGCTGCTCACGACTTCAACCCGCTGAACGACGCGCTAGAACTCAAAACGACCGGTCAGGTCATTACATTCTCCCCCACTTAAACCAACGTTCGTCCTCGAACGTGCTAAGAACTGCTCTGGAGTTACCTGAAATCACTATTTAACATCTCGAGCACCTGCCCGTGCTACCACAACCCAGTCGAGCACAATAGCTTGATCAAATCTGGAGATTCCTTGTTTATCCATATAATAAGCTCAGAATTCATTTAAACACCTGAAATTTCTCTAGCCAGGCCTAGTTTCAATATATATAAGCACTGCATCAACTAGCACACGATACACTAGATCATAACTGCATACCCTTGCTGAATCGGCACCATGCACCGCATAACTCATCGTCTGACCACAATGACGCTCCCTGAACCTTAATAGCCAAGGCCCACGAATCTGATGCTCTCAACGCACCTCATAACAAATATAAATGCACCCTGATAAAATGCTGACGATACCACCACAACGGAGAAAATGTGCAGAAATTCATACTCAACTGCAGAGGTAACAAATCCTTGAATACCTCATCTTGACTAGAATCGTCACTTTCATTATGAACCTGAATGATGGTATTTGTTCTTTAATATACACTTCACATAACCTTATCATACCGATCCTTGGTCCGATAATCTCGTCTCACCTAGTACGAACTGCTTAGACAACAAACCATCCTGAACATGACCAATAGCCTCACATGATACCACATCGCCCAATAGGCTATAACTCGAACATGATAGTAAGAAATGACTCAGGATGGAACTATTCAGCTCACGCAACTAATACGAATTCTTACCAGAAGATAGGAAATAAATCACAAGAAAATAAATACATATTAACCCTTCTCATCATCACACTGTTGCGGCGTGCAACCCGATCCGAATAACATATCCATGGCGACGTGCCACCCGATCCACACATAAAATTTACATAAGAAGATATATATACGGGGCTGATTTGCTCACTATTACGAATTACTGAATATCGATCACGAGCAGGCTAAGTGCATAATACCATCCTAAGGAGACTGATAAAGCCATAGGCTACAAAACTCAAGCACAACTGAGGTGCGATATATATATATATACACACACACTCTGGGTCTCAAGAGCTATCCTACTCACATAACGTCCCTGCTACGCGGGACCTCAACACATAAGAAATTATCAAAGCCGTTTCGCAACTCGTACGGCACAATCACAGTAACATATAAATTCGACGAAGACGGAATAACACCCGCTGTTCTAATATCTTTCCGTGAAAGGAGATCCACTGAAAGGGACATGCCAGGCTCATACGGAGCCCATAATCATATTTAATACCATCCACAAACATCGAGCCACCTCGCTCACAACAAACTTAGCTATTAGCTTTTTCCTGAGTCCATATTAACCCACCTTTTCTCATAATACACGAGAACAACCATCATCACCGGGACTAACACCCCATAATCCATAATCAACTTAACCGAATGCCCTCCAGGCGTAAATTCTCAATTAAGCAATAATGCACTTCTTTATACTCTGTCCAAATCTGAATTCCATCAAGTGACTACATGTCAAACTTTATGCAATCTTTTCGCGGTCATGCTCCCACGACCTTCCACACAAGGCAACAAGTCTTCCCATCCATAACACAGCCCACACTAAGGCCGCAAAACACATCAAGAACCCATGACCAGGATACAAATCCTCTTTCACTGAATATCAATCTCGGGTGACACTGAAGATAACATCAGCTTACTCTGAACTTTCAAATCACTTTGCCTTGCTCTCCCGAGCTCATGACATCCTTATAAACATCGGACCTAAATCTCGATTCTTACTCCCAGTTACATACTGCTTCCCGCACTTAACATACCAACATGGGGTAGCGCAAGAATTCCATCATAACTTCTGAACCATCAATAAGGTGAACACTTCATCATATAGAAACCTTTTACTTAACTCAATTCAAGAGTACCATCTCAACACACGAGTGAATTCTCATTATCAACCAATCATGCAAATTCTTAAATAGTATCCTATATCACCATCACCCTTCCGGAGTTCGCCTACACCTGACAGACCTCGCAGGTGCGGTTACACCATATGACAGCAGCTTCAGCCCTTTTTCCAACTTCAACTTTGATCTGTTAACCACCCGGAATCCACCTGAGGCCCCCGAGACCCCGTCCAATCATACCATCATATCCCAAAACATAACACGGACTTTCTCGTAGCCTCAAATCACATCAAACAACACCGAAATCACTAATCACACTCAAATCCAATTCTTTAAGAATTTAGAATTTCAAACTTCTACATCCGATGCCGAAACCTATCAAATCATGTCTGATTGACCTCAAATTTTGCGCACAAGTCATATTCAACATTACGGACCTGCTCCAATTTCCGGAATCACATTCCGACCTCGATATCAAAAGTTCCACTTCCGGCCGAATTTTCCCAAAAACCTTCAAATTTCTCTCTTTAGCCAAATGACTCCAAAATGACCTACGGACATTCAAATTCACTTCCGATCGCGCTCTTAATTCCAGATCACCACACGGAGCTATTCCCAGATTCGGAATCCCAAACGGACATCAACCTCACTGATATGCACTTCAAGCCCAAATTCATGAAATCCTCCTAAAATGCTAACTTCCATAATATATGCCGAAACGCTCTCGGGTTATCCAAAACCCGATCCGAACATACACGCAAGTCCGAAATCATCATATGAACCTGCTGGAACCTTCAAATTTTTATTCAGAGATCGTTTACTCAAAATTCCAATCTTTGTTGATTTTTCCAACTTAAGGCTTCTGAAATGAGAATTTTCTTTCCAAATCAATTCTAAACTTCCTGGAATTCAATTCCGACCACGCCCACGGGTCATAATACCTTAAACGGAGATGCTCACGACTTCAACTCGCTGAACGACGCGCTAGAACTCAAAACGATCAGTCANAACTAGAAATTTCCTATTGAATGAATGGAGCTAGAAAAATCAAATAAATTATAAATGAAGAAAAAAAGTAATAGGAAACTAGTATCTTTTTAGTTTCTACCTTTAAAATCACCCGTTAATTAGTCAATTAAAATGTGAAAAAACTTAGGAATGGTTTTAAGGAAAGAAAGCAACTTGAGTCTCAAGCTGAACATTTTTTAAATTTTCTATTCAACGAATGAAATTAGGTACTAAAATAAATAAAACGAAAAGGTAAGGAGGCTATTTATCATATTCTTGTCTTAAAACATCGAGTATTAAGTTAGTTATTGTTTTTCTTTTTATGAATTGCCC
>ML313054.1:0-12878 GCA_005239505.1 Nicotiana paniculata | reverse complement strand
CTTGAATATTTGTTTACATTTTTTTTGTGTTTAAACTTGAATTACAAGACATAAGTCATAATTTTATAATATAATTTACAATAAATTGCCTTAGATAATATAATATAATTACATAATTTTTTATTTTTTTAAAAAATAGCCAACGGCTATAATTTCAAAAACTAGCCGTTTGGATTTTTAGTGCAAGTTTGAATATCTCTTTACTATTTTTATGTTTAAATTTGAATTACAAGATTTACAAGAAATTGCCTTAGATAAAAAAAATTAAAAAAAAAAATATCCCGGATCGTTTAGGCCTGTGGGCCCGACCTATTTCGCCCGGGCCCATGTGGGCTTAGGCCCGCAGTGGGTCGGTTTCACCCATTAGGACCGTTTGGCCGGGGACCGTTTGGTCCGGGCCCGCCTGACCCAAGCCCGTCAGAACCCGGATCCGTTTAGCCCGGGCCCGACCCAGATTACAGCCCTATCTGTAGGTGGTTGGTGATCCCAAATGCTCCTACATGTCTTCATATAAACACTATACACCCACCTCACCCACAACACTTCCTTATTAGTCACTAGTTGCCATAACAATTTTCCCACAGATGCCACATTTCATAATTTACATCCCTTTATGTTTAAACCTCCACACTTCTTTAGTATACATATTGAGTCCCAAGCTACTACTGCCACTTTCCTATGGCCTTCAGTGCTACCCCACAGGTACTCCCTGCATTTCCTATCTACTTACTTGATGACACTTTGTGGAAGTATAAAAATAGCTCCTCAAAAATTATACATTACCAAGAGAACATCATTTATAACTTGCAATCTACCAACATAAGATAGTTGTTAAGAATTGCCATAATTGATTTTCTTTGTAATCTTCTCCCCTAGTTGATGGCATTCAACTTTACTCCACTTTTTTTTATGTTAGAGGTAACCCCAAATATCTCATAAGTAAAATGTTGAGAAATCTGTGTTATAGCTTGTTTGGCCAATCTTCTCAAGAGGCCAAAAGTGCTTTTTTTNGAGTGCTTTTGGGAAAAGCAGAAGCAAAAAAAAGTAGTTTTTTTCCAAAAGCAGAAGCACAAGTAGTTTTGACTTTTCTTCTTACCAAGAATACCCTTAACAAAAGATAGTATATATCAAAATAACCGTTAAACCTAATACTTAGGATATTAATGTATAAATATTTCTTATTATTTTTAGGATAGCTTTCTAATATATAGTGACTTTAGGATGAATATTTTATATTTTGTTAAATGATTTTTAATATATTTAACTTATACTAAATAATTAAGTACTTTTAAATTTTATTTTCATATTTTACTTAAATAAAATAAAAAGATTTAATTATTGCATGTAATAATAAATTTTTGAAATTATTTATTTACTTATAATATTAAATATTAAGTAAATCTATTCATGTCTTTATTCGTACTTTGATACTTAAAAGCACTTTCTGAAAAGCTTGACCAAACACAAATTATTGCTGAAAAGTATTTTTCAGAGTGATTAGTCAAACACAAACTACTTCTCTTCAAAAGTACTTTTTTCAAAAGCGCTTTTGAAAAAAGTACTTCTCAAAATAAGTTGATTTCTCCAGCTTGGACAAACATGCTATTACTCAAGCTTGTCTGGTTTAATTCATCATCCATCCCTGCTAGGAAATATTAGATTTTTCCATATTAGCCACTCAATCCAGAGACTTCACTAAAGTGATTCACTACTTCCATCACCCCGTGAATGAAGTGGAGATTTTCCTTTGCAAAACAACATCAGGTCATCTGCAAAAATGAGATGAGTAAGATTAGTACTCTTGCACATAGGGTGAAACTGGAAGTCTGGAAGATCACTCATTTTGTTCAGCACTCTAGTTAGACACTCCATGACTTGAACAAACAACAATGGAGACATGGGGTTTCCTTGTCTAAGACCTCTCTTCCCCTCAAAATAGTCAAATCCACCACTCTTAGAATATAGGGGTCAATGTGTGCATAATAATAGTTCAATACGTACAAATTAGTTTGGATAGAATTAGTTTGTTAAGTTGGTTAATTGACAGCTGGACATGAGTTGTCATTTATTAGTGAGGAAGTTGTATATACAACCCTGTATGTAACAAGAGAAAACAGATTTGAAGAATTCAATTTCATTTTCTCTTCTTCCATTATCAATCTTCTCACTCACAATTCATCATGGTATCAGAGCGGGATTTGCTGGGACCGTAATTCAAAGCCAGTTCCGGCGAGGTTCAATTTTTCCGGCAGAAACACCGAGCAAAGAAATACTGAAATTTTTTAGTTCAATTTCAAACGGCCATGGCAGAGAATGAAATCAGCTCACTAGTGAGGCAATTGTGAAGTGTGTCCCTTAGCAAGGCAATGCCGACTAGAATTTCCACCTAGTAGCACTAGATCAAGTAGTTGTTTTCAACTCATACACATGGATGTTTGGGGACCTCATAAGGTACCTACATATGACATAAAGCTTTATTTTGTCACAATAGTATATGACTATAGCAGGTTTACTTGGGTATGCTTAATACAGTCTAAATGTGAAGTAGTTACTATAATAAATAACTATCTTGCAATGATAAATACTCAGTTTGAAGCTATTGTGAAGATTGTTAGATCAGATAATGGTACAAAGTTTTTCAACTCTCAATGCACTACTTTATTTTCTTCTCTGGGAATTACACACCAAAGTAGTTGTCCATACACCCCACAAAAAAATTGGGTGGTTGAACGAAAATATAGGCATATACTGGAGGTTGCAAGGGCCTTGAAATTTCAAAGCTCAATTCCTCGGAGATTCTGGGGTGATTGTGTAAGAACAATAGTATATTTGATAAATAAACTGCCTACTAATATCTTGCAAGGAAAATCTCCTTATGAGTTGTTGTTTGGAAAGCCAACAAGAATAGATCACTTGAGGGTGTTTAGTTGCTTATGTTATGCAAGTAACCTGCCTAAAGATGATAACTTTGCAGCTAGAGCTAAGAAGGCTATCCTCATTGTCTATTAAAAAACACAAAAGGGTTATATATTATATGATTTAGAGAATAGAAGTGTTTTTGTTAGCAGAGATGTGGTATTTAAGGAGAAGATTTTTCCTTTTGAGAAAGCAACTGATTCATGATGTACAGAGGATTTATTTCCTTCCCAACCTTCAATTGTGGAAGTAGATAGACATCAACCACAAGCACATGTGGTTGCAACTACACCTCAGAACATACAAATGCCAGTTAATGAAAATGTCACTACAGAGATGGTGGCTCGTAATATGGATTCAATCACAGACCATGCAGAATCTAGTGATGATCATGAGACTTCTGATAGTCTGGATTCAACCACAGTTCATGTAGAGCCTGGTGTGAACCATGAGATTCCAATAGATGCTTCAGTAAATGAGAATATTATTCCTGCCATCTTGGAACCAGAAGTTGAGACAAACATAGAAGAACCAGGACCAGAAGAAGTACACTCACAGTCGCCATCTAAGGAAGGCCTCATGTTTTGGTTAAGGATTTCATCACTAATGCCAAGACTCATACAAATACTGTGTATTTTATCTTTAATACTCTTTCTTATGATCATTTATCTCCTGCCTGCCAGTAATTACTTAATGCTTTTTTAGTTTTAACTGAACCACAATCCTTTAAGGAAGCTGCAAATAACCCAAGATGGATAGAAGCCATAGACCAAGAAATTAAAGCACTTGAAGAGAACCATACTTGGGAAGTGGTATATTTACCAGAAGGAAAGAAACCAATTGGTTCTAAATGGGTGTTTAAGATCAAATATAAGTCATATGGTAAGATTGGCAAATTTAAGGCATGGCTAGTAGCAAAAGGATAAACAAAACAAGAAGGGCTAGACTATCATGAGACATTCTCACCAGTTGCCAAAATGGTAACTGTGAGAACTATTTTAAGCATATCAGCCTCCAAGGGATGGATCCTCTATCAAATGGATGTCAATAATGCATTCTTACAAGGGGACCTCTATGAATAAGTTTACATGGTTTTGCCGCAGGGTTTCAAACGACAGGGGGAGAACAAAGTTTGCAGATTATTGAAATCACTCTATGGGATGAAACAAGCTTCAAGACAGTGGAATATTAAGCTCACATATGCCTTAGTGTGAGCAGGGTATCAACAGAGTGCATATGATCATTCTCTATTCACCAAACTGACATCACGTGACATTGTGATTATATGATCATATCTCTTGATCACATGCGGTAATATTTCCCTAGTAGAAGAGGCCAAAAGCACATTACATAACAACTTTAAGGTCAAGGATTTGGGTGAGCTCAGATAATTTTTGGGGATTGAAGTGATGAGATCAGATAAAGGAATATTATTAAACCAAAGAAAGTATACACTGGAGTTAATCTCCTCCACAGGACTGGCTGCTGCTAAACCTGCACCTACTCCCATTGAACTCAATCAAAAATTGACCACTACAGAGTATGACAAACATGTTGGGCACAATGGTGATGAAGAGCTGCAAGATGTGGGGAGCTATCAAAGAGTGGTAGGCCAATTACTCTACTTGACCATCACACGACCTGATATTTGTTTTGCTGTGCAAGTTCTGAGTCAATTCATGCAGCATCCCTAACAATCACACTTAACTGCAGCACTTCGAGTGGTTAGATACATTAAAGGATCACCTGGCCTTGGTATTTTTCTTAAGAAGGGTCCTATCACTCATCTTTCTGCCTACTATGATTCAGACTAGGCAGCTTTCCTAAATGCACGAAGGTCAATCACCGATTATGCTGTTAAGTTAGTGGATTTCTTGTTGTCATGGAAGTCGAAGAAGCAGCAGACAGTGAGTCGTAGCGCAGCTGAAGCTGAATATAGAAGCCTTGTTGCAGTAACAACTGAGGTTACTTGGCTTGTTGGATTGTTACAAGAATTGACTATTGAGATACATCAGCCTATTGATCTATATTATGATATCAAAGCTGCACTTCAGATAGCAACAAATCCTATTTTTTATGAAAGGACAAAGCACATCGAGGTAGATTGTCACTTTGTTCGAGAGAAGATCAAGAATGACTTACTTGCTCCTCATCATATTTCGACCAAGTTGCAGTTGGCTGATCTCATGACAAAGGGACTTGGTGGTACTCATCATTCTTTCCTTCTTTCCAAGTTTGGAGTGTTCAATGCTTTCCACCCTCTATCTTGAGGGGGAGCCTTAGAATATAGGGGTCAAAGTGTGCATAATAGAAGTTCAGGATGTACAAGTTAGTTTGGAGAGAACTAATTTGTTAAGTTGGTTAATTGACAACTCGACATGAGCATTTAGTTAGTGGGGAAGCTGTATATACAACCTTGTATGTAACGAGAGAAAACATATTTGAAGAATTCAATTTCATTTTCTCTTCTTCCATTCTCAATCTTCTCTCTCACAATTCATCAACCACCATTCACTTTACTGTAAATATAGTTGTTGTAACACAACATGATCAAGTGTATAAATGGCATAGGAAATCCATAGCCTTTAAGCACCATTCTCTTCTTGTTTTGTTTTCCACAATTATTCACTTCTTATTACAAACTTATAATCATGTGCCGTGCGTTGTGCATAGGAATGCAAACCAGAAACCAAGACTTTGGAGACAAACCAAAACTCTTAAGTCCAACTATAGAACTCGTTTCTGCTCCAACTGAAGATAGGCTGGTCCTTATCTTCAGGTGGTATATAACATGTGGCCCAGACTAGCATGTTATTATTTAGAAAAATGACACTGTATAGCCGTTATAAAAATAATAGTCGAAAAAAATATATAAAATTTGTATTATTTTTTGTATATATATATACATTTTGTATGTTATATATAAAAATTATACAAAGTTCATATACTTTTTCAACTACCAAATATAAATAGTTTTTGGCGTGGGTTAAAATGTGATAATACCCCTTATTATTTGAGATTTATTTTTTTGAATAATATTTGGGAATGGATTAGTGGAATCTTTATGAAAAAGAAAAAGTGGTTTGCCTTTGGGAACTCGCAATCATGAAGCAGCAATATTTGGATGTTTTAAACAAACTTTGCGGCTCTGTTTTACCCTTTTGACACTTTTTTCTAGTTTTCATAGCCTTAATCCTTTGCCATGCTAGCTGATGAAATCACTTAAACCCATACGTTTCAATTTACTTCTGACGACTAACTAAGAGAAGCCCCCCATCATTTCACCTTGAGCTTGCACTTTGCTTTTTCAAATTCATAATATGACAAGTGATGCTTGCTCAATTGGTAAAATATTTTTATGATTTTGGGTTTGAATTATGCTGAACGGAAAGTGTGAAAACATTATAGATCCTCCTAATTTGGGAGAGGTTTTAAAAAAAAACTTCATAATCCTCTTCATGCTTAGTATTTTACTTAACGGTTATGTATGTGGTCCTCATTTTTTACTTTGATAGTTCCACCCACTCCCGGACCAGTGGCTGAGCTACCTTATAGGAAGGGGTGTCAAATGACTCCGCTTCCGCCCTACAGATATACATTAGATAACATGTTTACTGTGCAATAGCTCGCAAATCACCTAGGACAAACTCGATGCAACGAGCTTTTATTGAGAAAACTTCTATTTCTAAGTTTAATATTTAATAAATCTAAAGTTGGTAAATTTAGAAATTAGAATGGGGCATGGCGTCACGTTACCCCCGGTGTGGGTCAAATTGCAAATGTGGGTTGCTACGAAATGTCAGCCCAAAAAAAGTTTAATAGCCCAAAGTTTGAAAGATTCTATTAGGATAAATTTATGGCCCACAATGTAGGACGGACAAAGACGAACAATTTAGATAGGAATTTTCACAAGTGTGACGGTTGAGAATGACGATAGGGACCTCAACCACAATCTGGTACTCCATTCCTGACATAGCCATATGTATCAACATTCGTTCCCATGCTTTGGTACACGTGACACCTGACTTTATCCTTTCTCAAAACTTGTTATAAATTCTTTCAAACTTATCATTAATGTTTATCATTAAGTGTTTACAAATCTTCGAGCCATTCATTAATTAATCTTTAAGGTAGTACAGAATTCCAATAAGTTGCTTCAAATAGTACTAAAAGGGAGCTGAGTGCGAATAAGTTTATTATAGAAATGGCCAGTGCTAAAATTGATGACAAAGTCAGAATTCCTGGTCCTGTTACTGGGGCTGGGAATTCAAGGTTCTTAATTGTGAGCCACGAAAATGGAGGAATTTGGGACCTCGTACGCTTCGGCGTATGGGGCAATAAAGAAAGCGGTGATAAATTTCTTCAATATTCGGCCGCCGGTGGAGCCCTTGAAGAACATTTAGTGCGTGCCGATGATAGTGGCAGCGGCGGCGACGACAGAGGTGGCGAGGTGCCTGATCATAGATGGGTTATATTTGTGTCCATTATAGTGAGGAAATTAATCGCCATTTTCGGTAAACCAATGGAGTGGACTGGCTATCTCGTGGAGTTTTTCCTCAACCTTTTCTCTCTCAATGGCAATTTTCTTGGCCTTCTCTACAATATCTTGCATGGTAATACTAACAGTTTCTTACCTTTTTAAAGCTTTTATAGATGTATATATATGTGCACATTCATGTATGCATGTATATTTTGTATTATTATACTCGGAACGGTTTTGGTTGTATGAGTTATTTAGGAATTATGGATGTTGATTCATGAGTTATATATCAGTCACATGTTCCATAAGGTGCTGATTTTGCTGTGGATGATTTAAAAGTAGCTCTTTTGTTCCGCATTTTGGAAAGGCATTCTTATAAAAGTGATATTCTTGCCATTTGGAAGATGCTCATGATTGATTTGAATATTCACTTTCGAAATTAAGGAACAAAAGTATATTTCCTGTAACAATCTGCCGTTATTTCAATGCTTCCATCTTCCTCCTGCTATGCACTACCCTCTAGTTACCATCAATTCACACTTCACCTACTAAATGATGATTGAAAGTGAGGTAAAACTGAGGACAGCCTTATCTTTTGGTAAAAAATTTCCAACAGAATACGTGAGAGAAGTTCTAAAAAGTGAAAAAAATGTGGGTCTCAGGACTTTCCTGAGTTTGTTAATCTAGATCAGAGTTTTCCTTTCAAGAAAGTGAACATCTATTTTGAACTAACATAAAGTTTGAGTAATTTGGAACGGCAAGGATTTAGCCAAAAATTGCTGCTCTGAAAATATCTGTCATTTGCGTGGAAAATGATTATGAATTGTCTGTATATGAGCATGGTGAGTATCATAGAAATGTACATTTTGCATCAAATAGTTGTGTTTCTACAATCTACATTTGCATTACTGAATATGATTATATGCCTACTGATTGCTGACTCAAAACATTGTTTGGTGCTTCCAGTACTGGGAAGATGAATTGTGTCCATTGCCATTAAGACCTGAGTTTTGTATCTTCTATATTTATCGATTCATGAATGAAATGTTTCGTGTAAACAGGTAAGGTAGTGATGCCACATAGAGGCTCTGAAACGTTTATAAGTGCTATTGGGCATCTAGATGGGCGAATAAATCTATACAAGAGCGAGACATTGACCAAGGAAATTGGAGAACCTGATTTCTGGCAGAAAATAGGGATAGGACACCGGGCCCTTATGGACCTCTGTATGATGGCTTCAAAGTTGGCTTACGAAAATGAAAAGGTCGTCCGGAATGTCGTAAATCTTCACTGGAAGGTTATGTTATGATTCGTTTTTTCCTTTTCTTTTCATTTTGATTGTTCTTTTACTCTAACTGATGGGCTGCAATAAGCTTAATACTTTCACTGCTTTCCATAACAGATGCATTTTATGGATTTCTACAATTGCTGGAATGGTGAGAGTTCTACCTTTAGCTTGCCTTTCAGTCATATAAACTTACACATCCTCTTCCAGGGGGTATATAATCGATTACGACTGGCAGGTTGCCAGCTTTCAGGGGGAAAAGAAAATTCCATTGCAAACTCGCCTTCCTTCCCTTTATTTGTGCATCAGTTTTAGTGATTTATTTTCTGCATATATCGAAGCAAATTTTGACTACTTTGCTTCGTCTTTGTTGTCAATAGTTATGGCATTTTCTGATTGGCTTGACTATTTGCTTTTGTTCCTCTGTACTTTCTGAAACAGATTTCGAGAAAGAGATGTCCACCCAGGTTTTTCTATTATGCGATAAGCCAAAAGATGCAAACTTGATATTAGTTAGCTTCAGGGGCACAGAGCCATTTGATGCTGATGACTGGATCACCGATTTTGATTACTCTTGGTACGAGATTCCAAAACTGGGGAAAGTACACATGGGATTCTTGGAAGCCTTAGGTTTAGGGAACAGAACAAATGCCTCCACATTTCATGAACAACTGTTCGTGAATAATTTAAAGTTCGCCAATTTAGAAAATGTTGATGCAACTATTCCTCCTTCAGAAAGTTCTAAATCGTCTACCTCATTCAGTGATTCTGATGCACTCACGGGGTCAGATCAGTCCTCTGACGCAGAACGACCTACTGATACTGGCAAAAAGAAATTCAGGCTAGAAATTCCAGAGAGGACTGCATACTATGTTGTTAGAAGTAAACTGAAAAGGCTACTCAAAGAGCACAAGAATGCAAAGTTTGTTGTTACAGGCCATAGCTTGGGTGGAGCATTAGCTATATTATTCCCGGCAGTCCTAGTACTGCATGAAGAGGTGGATGTCATGGAACGATTATTGGGAATATACACATATGGGCAGCCAAGGGTTGGGAATAGGCAGTTAGGAAGGTTTATGGAAGCCCATTTGGAACATCCAGTACCGAAGTACTTCAGGGTTGTTTATTGCAATGATCTTGTTCCAAGATTACCTTATGATAATAAAACGTTCCTTTTTAAACACTTTGGGATCTGCCAGTACTATAACAGCTTATACACTGAGCAGGTAATGCTTCGATGCCCTATTCTTCCTGCATTTATCTTTTCTCGATATTGCTCTTCAAAGCTCTGTTGTTCTTTTAGAAATGTCAATAGGCATGCAATGTTGAAGAGACTAAGTAAATAAAAGTGTGTTCTCTCTAAAAGTGGCCACACACTTCGGCGTTGTATTATAGCAGGCAGAGGTCTCACCGCCTCCCATTATAAAAATTGATTTTCCAGGGGCACGTTGAAGAGACTAAGTAAACAAAATGTGTTCTCTCTAACAACTTAAACTTTTAGATGAGATGGTAACACACTTCAACATGCAACACAGTTTCCTCTAATATGCATTCAAGCTTCTCAGATGATGCAAGTTTCCTCTAATATGCAATCAACTTCATTAATCACAGTGTTCATTGTGAAGATGAATGTGTGTGCTGTGTACTGATATCTTTTCCTTGTTATGTATAGAACGTCAATGAGGAACCAAACCCGAACTATTTTGGGATGAGATTTCTGGTACCTTTGTATCTGAATGCTGGTTGGGAGTTAATCAGAAGCTTTACAATGGGTTACATGTACGGATCCGAGTATGAAGAATGTTGGGAATCAGTGATGCTTCGCGCGCTAGGACTTTTTCTTCCTGGTATATCTGCCCACAGCCCAGTTGATTATGTGAACTCCATCAGACTTGGAAAGGCGAGAAGTGCACAGATGTCATCCCTTTAGAAAGCTTTTTGTCACAAATATAGCTGGACAATATCATGCATTTCTTATGAGGCTTATGCAGTATGTGTCCTGTTTGATTTTTGAAGGTTTGCTTTTAGTGTTTATGTATTGACAATAAACTTATTTCAGCTATTTCATTAAGAGATGGATTTGCATAAAAGATATTGTTCCTCTGGTAATCGTATTAAACTTGTTACGTCTTCAGTGAGGCGAATAGATTGACTGTTAGATGGTGTACATATTAATAATTTGGTGACATTGCAATTTGCAAAACTGTAAAAGGATTTTTGCTTTACTATTTTGTCTATGTTGACTATATCCCGTGAACTATGAAAATGAAACAAGCAAGTAGCACTCTACATATTTCACTCAAGTATTCCAACTTTCCAAGGGTATACTTTTGTTTCCTTACTAGAACACTCATTCAACTTTTCTTTTTCACCCGAGAAAAAAAAAAATCAAGTTAGTTACAAAAGAGGGTATTTTAGTTAATGTACATAGACCACACGTTAGAGGAACGTGATAGGTCGTTAGTTTGTTAAATACTGTGTATGTGTGTAACAGAGCTCAACGAAATTAGATGAATTTCATTTTTCTTCCTCTTCTCTAGAATTTAGGGTTCTAAGCTCACATGCAATCTAGATTCTATCATGGTATCAGAGCAGGTTGTTGTAATCGAGATGAAATTCTACAAGATCTGAACATCGAACACTGATTAGAAATTTCGATTCAGTCAACCATGGCAGAAACAGGAAGTCTTCCAATTGATCACAATCATCCTTTGTTTTTAGCAGTTATAGATACGTCTGGAGTTGCGCTGCGCGATATTAAGTTCACAGGATCTGAAAATTATGGTTTATGGAGTAGATCGATGCAGATGTCACTTTTGATGAAGAACAAGCTAGGTTTCATAGAAGGAACCTACTTGAAAAGCTCTTACAATGGAGAATTGGCGAATCAATGGGAAAGGTGTAACACAATTTTTCTTTCATGGATAGGACGAATCGTATCTGCAAAAATTACAACCTAGCATCATTTATGCTTCGAATGCAAAAACAGTTTGGAACGAGTTCAAAGAGAGGTTTGACAAATTTAATCTTACTTGTTTTTACCTTTTATGGATACAAATTGGATCGTTAAAGCAGAGTACTGATTCTGTAACATCATATTATACAAAGATGAAAGATCTCTAGGATGAAATTGACCTACTAGTCCCAACACCTGGTTGTGATTGTGAAGAAACTAGGCCTTTCATTGAGCAATTTAAGAATTTGCGTTTGTTACAATTTCTGGTTGGACTTAATGAAAGCTATAGTCAAGTGAGAAGTCAGATATTGCTTAAAACACCAGTATTGACTGTAAATTAGGCCTATACCTTGGTCTTCAAGAAGAAAGCCAACGTGAACTAAGTGTATCAGAGGTAAATAGGGAACCTTTAACTATGATGGCATGACAGAATGAAGGATATAAGACTAAGAAGATTGGGTCTGTCTGTGAACTCTGTGGATATAAAAGGCACATGAATGAAAATTGCTACAAAATCATAGGATATCCTCCTGACTTCAAGAGCAAGAATAAACAACAAGGACAAGAAAATAAAACCTATGCTAACATGATAACAGAAGAGACTACAAGCTCATCTCAAGGCCAACAGATGGGATAATTGTTCACTGAAAGCCAATACAAACAGATACTGGAGCTTCTGAATAAGACACATGCAAGTGATTGTCATACACTAATGGCAGGTATAACCACATTCACTACTAGAAATATGGAATTTTCCGACCACAAATTTGCGACCAAAGTTGGTCGGTCAAAAAAAGCGACCAAAGTTGGTCGCAAATGTGGAGAAAAATATTAAATATTTATTTTAAATAATTTACCGACCAAGGTTGGTTGGTATTTGATCGGTAAAGTGGTCAAAATATTGACCGGGCTGGTCAGACTTGCTTGGTCAAAGAAACATTGACATTAGCGACCAACTTTGGTCGCTAATGTGGGACCCAGTTATAAAGTTTTAATAATTATATTTAAAATATTTTATAAAATATAAATATATCTTATTTAAAATTACCTATTAAAGTTGGTCGGTTAATACATGGTAAGCAAATAGCGACCAACTTTGGTCGCTAAGTTTTAATTTCTGGACAATTAGCGACCAAAGTTGGTCTGTTTTCTGGTCAACATTGGTCAAAATTAAAAGTCACTTTTGTGAACAACTATTTTTTGACCACACCCAAATTCTATACTATTTTTTGCTATAAATA
>MDKI01149658.1:0-19992 GCA_005239505.1 Nicotiana paniculata | reverse complement strand
TTAATATTTGTAGCAAAAAATAGTATAGAATTTGGGTGTGGTCAAAAAATAGTTGTTCACAGCTACAACTTTCATTTTTGGATCATCTTCAAATTCCTTATAGATTGTGAGATATGAGCCTCCAAAGTCAGACATGCGTAACATAGATTTTTTCTTCTTCACGAACGTGAGGATCTCTTCGCGAACGCAAAGAACAAAGTCCCTGAAGCTAAATCCTTCTTCGTGAATGCGAGAGGATCCTCGCGAACACGAAGAACAACACCAAACACCAGCATCAACTATTGCAAAATAGCCCGAAATGATCTGAAATCACCCCGAAACACACCCGAGGCCCCCGGGCCCCTGTCTAATCACACAAACCAGTCTCATAACATAACACGGACATGCTCGAAGCCTCAAATCACCTCAAACCACATCGAAATCATGAATCGCACCCCAATTCTAGCCTAATAAACTTTAGAACTTCAAACTTCTACATTTGATGTCGAAACCTATCAAATCACGTCCCATTGACCTCAAATTTTGCACACAAGTAGAAAATGACACTACATACCTGCTCCAACTTTCGAAATTTCATTCCGACTCCGATAGCTAATTTTCCATTGCCGACCGGAAAGCGCCAAAAACTTAATTTCGCCAATTCAAGCCTAATTCTACTCCGTACCTCCGAAAAACATTCTGAACACACTCCTAAGTCCCACATCACCTAATGAAGCTATCCGAGCCATTAAAACCACATTCCGAGGTCATTTACCTATAATTCAACTTCCGATTGACTTTTTCTAACTATAAAGCCATCTTAAGAGACTAAGTGTCTCATTTCTCTCCACAATCACTCCGAACCCGAGCCAACCGTCCCAATACAACATAAAGAGATGAACAACACATAATAAAGCAGAAATATGGGAAACGAGGCTAAACTCTCGGAACGGCCGATCGGGTCGTTACAGGATCATCGATGCATATCTTTTACATTTGTCGCACTTTCGAATGAATTATTTAGTATCATTTTCCATATTGGTCCAATAGTATCCTGCTCTAATGACTTTGTGAACCAATGATTCGGCACCAGAATGATTCCCGCAATTGCCCTCTTGAATTTCCCGTAGGACGTAGTCGGTATCTTCGGGACCCAAACATATCGCTAATGGTCCACTGAACATCCTTCTATACAGTGTTCCATCTTCGGCCAAAGTGAACCGTGGGACCTTCATTCGTAGATTCCTCGATTCCCTAGGATCCAATGGAAGCTTCCCATTCTTTAGGTACTCGATACATTTATTCCTCCAATCCCTAGTCAAACTTGTGGAGTTTATTTAGGTGTGACCTTCTTCGATTACTAACCTCGAAAGATGTACGACAGTCCACGAACTAATTTCGTCATCTTCGACTGATGACCCCAAATTTGCAAGGGCATCAGCCTCGTTGTTTTGTTCTCGATGTACATACTGTAGGGTCCATTATTTAAACCGAATGTAAAGTCACATGTAGCTTGTCCAAGTACCTCTGCATTCGATCTTCTCGAACCTTGAAAGTTTTGTTGACTTGGTTTGCCACAAGTAGGGAGTCACATTTGACCTCGATGACCTTTGCTCCTAAACTCTTATCTAGCTCGAGACCTGCAATCATGGCCTCATACTCGGCCTCATTGTTAGTTAACTTGGAAGTTTTGATAGATTGTCTAATTTTATTAACTGTGGGTGGCTTCAAAATGATTCCTAGCCCGGACTCCTTGACGTTCGAAGCTCCGTCTTTGAAAAGGGTCCATACCCCGGATGATGTACCCGATTTTAATAATAGTTCCTTTTTGACCTCGGGTATGAGGGCTAGCGTAAAGTCGGCCACGAAGTCTGTTAAGATTTGAGACTTGATGGTCGTTTAGGGTTGATACTCGATATCGTGCCCACTGATCTCGACGGCCCATTTTTCCAATCGGCCTGAGAGTTTGGGCTTATGCAAAATATTGCAGTGAGGATAAGTAGTCACCACAAAAATTGGGTGACATTGAAAATATGGTTTTAATTTCCTAGATGCGCTTAGTAGGGCAAGTGCTAATTTTTCTAAGTGTGGGTACCGGGTCTCGGCCTCGCTTAAAGTTTGACTAACATAGGAAACAGGAAATTGCGTACCTTGCTCTTATCGAACTAGGACCCCACTTATCGCGATTTCTGAGACTGCTAAGTACAAGTAGAGTAGCTCGTCTGCTCTCGGGGTATGAAGCAGCGGCGGGCTCGAGAGGTACCGCTTTAATTCATCCAATGCTTGTTGGCATTCTAGGGTCCATGCAAAATTCTTCTTCTTTTTGAGCAGTGAGAAGAACAGGTGACTTCTATCTGAAGACCTCGAGATGAATCGGCCTAGGACGGCTATGTGCCCTGTCAATCTTTGTACGGACTTAACATTGTCCACGACTGTGATATATTCGATTGCCTTGATTTTATCAGGGTTGATCTCGATTCCCCGATTTGATACCATAAAGGCGAGGAACTTGCTCGAACCGACCCCAAATGCGCATTTCTCTGGGTTGAGATTCATTTTGTATTTCTTAAGTATATCAAAGGTCTCCTGCAAATGATTCAAATGGTCCTATGCTCGCAGGAACTTAACTAGCATATCGTTAATATAAACCTCCATGGATTTACCTATTTGTTCTTAGAACATTTGATTTACTAGGCGTTGATAAGTAGCACCTGCATTTTTTGGTCCAAATGACATTACATTATAACAACAAGTGTCGTACTTAGTGATGAATGAAGTCTTTTCCTGATCCCTCGGGTTCATTTGTATTTGATTGTACTCGGAGTAGGCATCTTGAAAACTAAGGATCTCGTGGCTGGCTATGGCATCGATCATGCGATTGATATTTGGCAGAGGGAAGGAGTCTTTAGAACATGTTTTGTTTAAATCCTTATAGTCTAGACACATTCTAAGTTTATTCCCTTTTTAGGGACTACGACTACGTTTGTTAACCATTCAGGATATTTTACCTCCCGCAATGGATCCTATTTTGAGAAGTTTGGTTACCTCGTCCTTGATGAATGCATGTTTTCTGGGGCCTTTTATTTTGTTTTACTGGGCGGAACTTCGGGTCCAAGCTCAGTCGATGTGTAGTGATCTCTGGTGGGTTCCCTGTCATGTCTAGGTGGGACCAAGCAAAATAATTCATATTATCGATAAGGAGTTTAATGAGTTTTTCCCTGAGCTCGGGGGTTAACCCGTACTGAGGTATACCTTTCGATCGAGTAGATGCTCGATAAGTATGAATTGGTCCATCTCTTCGACTATCGATTTGGTGGCGTCCGAATCCTCAGGGATTATAAAGGATCGAAGGATCCAGTAGTCATCGTCCTCGTCTTTTCCCTTCTTCCCCGACTGAGTCGAGGCCGGTGCATGTTATTGCTATTTAGCTATGTTTTCCTTTAGCCTCTGATCCCTTTGTTGACAAAAGTGCCGATACGGGTATTACTTCGTCGAATACGAACATCTCTTTTGCAGCATGTTGTTCCCCGTACACCATTTTTACTCCATCCGGTGTTGGGAACTTCAATATTTGGTGAAGGGTTGAGGGGACCACCCTCATGTTGTGAATATAGGGTCTTCCGAGCAGGGCGTTGTATCTCATATCACCCTCGACCATATGGAACTTTGTTTCTTGAATAGCTCCGGCTACATTTATAGGTAAGATGATTTCATCTTTAGTTGTTTCGCTTACCATGTTGAAACCACTGAGACTCGAGCTGCTATCACGATCTGATCCTATAAGTGGAACCGCTCCACGACCCTTGATCGAATAATATTGGCCGAGCTACCTGGATCAATTAAGACATGTTTAACTTGAATTTTATTCATAAGGATAGAGATTACCAATGCATCATTATGGGGTTGTGAGACCCCCTCTGCTTCCTCGTCATTGAAGGACAAAGTGCCTTTTGGTATATAGTCTCGAGTTCATTTTTCCATGGTGATTGACACCTTTGTGTGTTTGAACACGGGCCTTTATGGAATCGACCCCACTAACGATCATGTGAATCACATGATGTGGTTTTTCCTGTTTGCATCCTTATCTCTAAAGTCATTTTTAGCTCGGTCGCTCAAGAACTCTCGAAGATGACCCACGTTGAATAAATGGGCCACATCTTCCTTGGCTGTCTGCAATCTTCGGTTCTATGACCATGGGTACCATGGTATTTGCATATTTGATTAGGGTTCCCTTGAGCTGGATCAGTCTGTAAGGGTCTGGGCCATCTAGTGTCCTTGATTCTCCCAATGGCTGACAGAATACCTGATGTGTCGATGCTGAAGTTGTACTCTGAAAATCGAGGTGCTTCCATGGGATCGACATGCTTATCAAAGCCACTTTTGCTCATAAGCCCTCGAGAGCTCTGTCCTCGATCATTCCTTCAATCATTTCGAATGGGATTGTGTCCTGGGCTGTTGTTTCTACGATCTACGTTGTATGGTTGATACTGATCTCTATTTGATCAAGGTTCTATGTCGATGTCCCTTTGAGTTCTACTGAAGGGCCTGTTTGGATAAACGGAACCGGAAGGGGTCCCTAATTGATCATCCTCGACTGATCTTTGACTGGTACCAATTATGTACATCGGCCTAGTTCACCGCTGAATATTCAATTAGATTCTGCTTTAGCTGTCGTGATGCCACTAAACTTCGTTCGTTCAAAACTTGAGTAAAGTCTTGAATAGCCCAATCATTTGTGACCAGGGGTAGTTTCATGCGTTCTATCTGGAATCGAGATACAAATTTCGTTGTCTTTTTGTTTCACTTTGAAGAGGTATGACTTCCTAATCGCAACCTCTATTTCCCCAACATATGCCTTTACAAAGGAACTTGCAAGCATGGCGAAGGAATCGATGGAATTGGGCGACAAATTGTGGTACCATATCATTTCTCCTTTCGACAAAGTTTCTCCAAATTTCTTCAGTAGAACAGATTCAATATCATCATCTTCTAAGTCATTCCCCTTTATTGTGCATGTATAAGAAGTGACATGCTCATTGAGGTCAGTGGTCCCATTGTATTTCGGAATTTCTGGCATGCAGAAGTTTTTTGGGATGGGCTTCGGAGCCACACTTGGAGGGAAAGACGTCTGCACGAACTTCTTCAAATCCAGACCTTTTAGAATCGGTGGTACCCCCGGTATTTGGTCAAACCGGGAGTTGTATGTTTTTACTTTTTTATCATTTGCCTCGATTTTATTTTCTCCTGATTCAATATGTTTAGTGAATCCCTCGAGCCTTTTCATAATGGGTGGTCAGTCCCCGATTAATTGGTGTTTGATCTCTCTGGTACAGGCTCGGTCCTATGGACGACTTCTGGTTCGATCCCACTCGGTGCTAATTTTGTAGTTGTGCTATAGTGTCTTGTTGAGCCTCTAACATTTCAAATATCAATTGAAGGCTAACTCCACCATCTTCTCCGCTCTACGTACCTCGACCACCTGATCGAACTTCCCTGTGTATGCTACCTTCGGGATCAACTCCTAAATTTGCATTTAGGGCGATATGCAAACTGACATCGACGAGATTTGAAATTGGTGCTCCCTCGAGGTTAGACTGAGGCACCTCGATCCCTGGGGTGACTATATTGTCATTTTCCCCGTGAAATCCGAGGCCACTGTCACCATGTGTAGGTGTTGCTAGTGAGTATGACATGTTTATCCTGAAAACAAAGATTCTTACAAGAACAAGTGTAAAGTAGTGTGTGTTATCGGAATCACTATTAAACAATCACTATTATCCTTAGCCCCACAGTGGGCACCAAACTATTTACCCTTAAAATTGGATAACAATTAAACTTATAATGTGGTTTTAAGGACAAGTGATTTCACTTAATACCAATTGATGAATATGAAGATCAATAATAGAAATTAACAATAAAGTAAAGCAAACTAGTGTTTGAATGGAACTCAGCCCTCGAGTTAGAATACCCTCGAACTGATTGGTGCAAGAACAATTAAAAATATAACAAGCTGATGAACAAGAGTATAAACGAGAAAGAGGAATATATTGCTTTGATATCTGTGAACAATGTGTTTTACAAATTATTAGATACCCCCTTTATATTGTAGAGGAATTCCACTTACAGTATAACTCTAATTACATAAGGAAATCCCATGATTAGCTAATTAACCGTTTCTGATTTGATCCGTTCCGAGATTTACGCCATGATCTTCGACCAGTCGCGGATATCTCGCCTTTCTGTTATTGTGTTATCTTCGATCTTGCTCGATGTCTGTCTCATTTTTTCTCGACCGCTACTAGCCTCGATCTCGACGGGTACCTCGATTCCGAACTTGGTACCTTGTCCTCACACTTTGGTCTGATCCACTATGAGGTCGACCTTCAATACAACTTCCCGGTCTCGGTCAAATAGTAAAATCGGGTGGGCCCGATTTTAATCGTATACAAAGCTCATTAAATATCTATAAATATATAATTTTAAATTCAATTATATATAGTAATATTAATTTAAAATTGACAAAAAAATAAATCATAAACTTAAAACTCATGAATCTACTTTTGCGACCACTAGATAGGGTGGTGTCCAAATTAAAGTAGGTACCTAAGTTTATTAGTTGATCGCACCATCTAGTGGATGACTATCTACCTATTATCTCCTTGACAAAGTTTCTCGGCAGATGTGGGTTGTGGCAAGTATTTTCATGATGACCTTGGCACACAACCAAAAATTGGGGCAACATCATGACGGGCAACTTGGCATACCGGATTGTGCCGAGTTGACAAACGCACCTTGACGGAGGCAAGGCACATTTCACATGGACGTACGGGGTGGCACGGAAATGGCAAGGAAAAACCATGTCAAAGCATGCAAAGACATGGCAAGTCAAGGCAAGACAAGCAATGATAAGGGCATGGGCAGATTTGATCAAGTTAGGGACGACTTGACATAAGCAGGCAGTTGAGGCAACGGACGTGTGCGCCTAAGTCAATGGGCGATGAGCTGTGGTCATGATATTGGGGCGGAGAAGTGTCAAAGGGCAAGGCAGCCTTGGGTGTGCATCAGCTAGCCAAAACAAGCACAGGAAGTGCACATGACATAGTTGTTGAGCAGTTACAACAGCCCATCCAAACATAACCGATCATGGGGCTAAGTGGAGGCACGTTGTTAGATCATGCTAATTGTGTGACTTAATGGTACACGTTTTTAGCATGTTCTCCATGTTTACCCATCAGTTGGGGCTTGTCAACTGATCACTTTAAATGCTGCCAAGTGTAATTGGGAAGACTGCACTATAAATATGTGCATAAGGCTGTCCCAAAGGGGTAGAACTTAGTCTTGTGGTAATTTGTTAAAGCCAAAACTTCTAAGTGTATTCCTAAGGGTGGGAAATCATTTTGGGGCAGGGAACTAGGGTGTTCTTTGTTCTTGGCCATATGGTTGGCTTTATTGTGTTCTTGTATTCACATATTAATACTAGTTGGAAAGAGATTCCTGTAAATTCGCGTGTGCCTTTACTTTTCTTGCTACCTAAATTTTATTCTAAGTCCCAAACGTCCTAAAATAATTCTAAGTGTTGGAAAGGTTGAAGTCAAGGATGGGCTTGACTGCTACACGGTGGTGAACCTCAGGCATAATTCGAGTGACATAAATCACCCCCGTGATAACTCGTATCAGAGCGTGGTTGAATCGGCGCAAAGGCAAGATGTTCAGTGGTTGAATTCCGTGAAAGATGGCTGGTGGCAACGCAAAACCTAGGGAAAAAAGTTGCTGCATTGGAGGCACTCGTCAGAACTGTTGATGGTGATCAATTTCTGACTATTGTAACTCGTCTCGCCTATATTGAGGTCGAGATGAATAGGCTGAGCCAGGATTACACAGATTGAAAAGCGGAAAATGGGTTATTGCATCGTGTTGTTGGAAACGATGATGCACAACATGGGGTAGATCGTACCAAGGTCAAAATACCTAAGCCTAAAGAGTTTAATGATGCAAGGAGTGTCAAGAAACTCAAAAATTTCATGTGGGATATGGAGCAGTACATTCAGGATGCCCATGTGCGAGATGATGACAAGGTCACAATTTCAACTATGTACTTGGTGTACGATGCAAAGCTTTTGTGGAAAACGTGTGTGGCAGACGATGTAAGTGTTGTTAGGCCTATGATTGACTCTTGGGAAGGGCTGAAAAAAGAGTTGAAAGATCAATTCTTTCATAGCAATGCAAGTGGATTTCTAGAGATCATTTGAAAAAGTTGAAATAAACTGTAACGGCCACGGATTATGTTAAAGATTTCAGTTCTTTTATACTGGATATAATTAACATGTCCGAGGAAGACAATTTGCACAATTTCTTGTACGGGTTGCAGTCTTGGGCGCATATGGTACTCCGAAGGCAGAACGTGAAAAATCTTCTTTGTGCCATCGCTGCTGCGGATGCTTTGGGTGATTTCTGGCTAGGACAAGACAATTCTAATTTCTCTACTACATCAAAGTCCAAAAACGGGAACAAGGGCAAGGCAAAGGAGTGGAGGAAAAACGGGAATGGCAAAGGAAATGGCAATGGGAAGGAAAAGCAATGTGCTGGACCTTTGACAAACATGGGACAAAACATCAAGTTTGATGGTTGTTTTATTTGCAAAAGACCACACACGGCGAGGGACTTGTCCGAAACTTGAATGGCTTACAACTTTGTTTGCTGATGAGAAAGGTGAAGATGAGCCGAATGAGGAAGAACATGCGTAGGAGACAACATATACTGGGCCTATGATAGTGCTGGAAAATTCGGAAACTGCTTCGTCGAGGACGACGAATTATTTGGGTGGGGGTGGTTTCTTAGCCCCTTAACAAAGTTCCTCGGCAGATGTGGGTTGTGGCAAGGATTTTCATGATGTCCTTGGCACACAACCGAAAATTGGGGCAACATCATGACAGGCAACTCAGCATGGAGGACTGTGCTGAGTTGTAAAATGCACCTTGATGGAGGCAAGGCGCATTTCACATAGACGTACGGATGACATGACAATGGCAAGGCAAAACCTTGTCAAAGCAGGTCAAAAACATGGTAAGGCAAGGCAAGACAAGCAATGATAAGGGCATGGGCAGATTTGATCAAGTTGGGGGAGACTTGACATAAGCAGGCTGTTGAGGCAACAGACGTGTGCGACTAAGTCAATGGGCGGCAAACTGTGGTCATGATATTGGGGAAGAGCGGTGTCAAAGGGCAAGGCTGGGCGCAATGCCAGCCTTGTGCGTGCAGCAGCTGGCCAAAACAAGCACATGTAGTGCACATGACAAGGCAGTTGAGCAGTTATAACAACCCATCCAAACATGACTGATCATGGGGCTAAGTGGAGGCACGTTGTTAGATCATGGCTGATTGTGTGACTTAGTGATACACGTTTTTAGCATGTTCTCCATGTTTACCCATCAGTTGGGGCTTGTCAACTGATCACTTTAAATGCTGCCAAGTGTAATTGGGCAGCCTACACTATAAATATATGCATAAGGTTGTCCCAAAGGGGTAGAACTTAGTCTTGTGGTAATTTGTTAAAGCCAAAACGTATAAGTGTATCTCTAAGGGTGGGGAATCATTTTGGGGAAGGGAACTAGAGTGTTCTTTGTTCTTGGCCATAGGGTTGACTTTATTGTGTTCTTGTATTCACATATTAATATTAGTTGGAAGGAGATTCTTGTAAATTCTTGTGTGCCTTTACTTTTCTTGATACCTAAATTTTATTCTAAGTCCCAAACGTCATAAAATAATTCTAAGTGTTGGAAAGGCTGAAGTCAAGGCTGGGCTTTCGAGTGAGTAAATCACCCTGTGACACTAACCATATGATTTTCCAAAGTAATTAAATACTACAAATATCGATGAGAATATCCAAAAACAATCCTTAATCCCCTCTCTCCCTCTTCGATTTTCAGAACAAATCCATAAAGCTTAAGCAAATTGTCACGACCCAAAATTCAAATATGGTTGTGATGGCGCCTATCGTGTTACTAGGCAAGCCTATTTCAAAAATTACCACTAAATCCATTATATGAAATTAATAAAACAATATCAATATTTAAATTTGTCATAAACTAAATCGATTCTAAACAATATTAATATAAAGTACGGAAGCTAGCCCCAAACATCAGGGTGCCACTAAGTCATGAGCGTCTAAAACTATGAACTAAGATATAGTACTGTCTAAAAGAATAAATGATGAAAGGAGTAACAAGGTCCTGCGGACGTTAGCAGCTACCTTGCAGTCTCCATAGATAGCCAACTTGAGTTCAACGATCGCCGCGCTCTAACTCACCTGGATATGCACATAAAGTGCAGGGTGTAGTATGAGTACAACCGACTCAATAGTAACAAAAATAACTAAGGAAATGAGTAAAGTGAAGAGCTAAGCAAAACAGTCCAATTATTTATTTCCACAATTTAAAAATAAACAGAAATAAACAGGTAAGTTCTATAACTCAGTAATTGCCACAAAGAAATTTAAACAGATAAATGCAGAAACAACAAAAGTAAATGCAACCTCACAACAATGTCACTCCATCACTTAGCACTCACACTCAACACTCAACACTAAGCACGGATAGCTCATGTGCTACAATACACTCTACACTAAGCACGGGCAGCTCACGTGCTACAACATCAATACATGGATCCGCACCTACAGCTCACGTGCTACGCGGACAGCTCACGCGCTACAATATCAATACATGGATCCGCACCTACAGCTCTCGTGCTACGCGGACAGCTCACGCGCTACAATATCAATTACCTGGATCCGCACAGACAACTCACGTGCTACACGGAAAGCTCACGTGCTACGCGGATAACTCACGCGCTATAATATCAATTACCTGGATCCGTACGGATAGCTCACATGCTACACAGACAGCTCACACGCTACAATATCAATTACCTGGATCCGCACGGACAACTCATGTGTTGCGAGAACTCACGCGCTATAGTATCAATACCTGGACCCGCACGGACAGCTCACGCACTATGGTATTAATATCCTCACAACCTGGCCATCAGTATCACTCAATCATGTACCTCACTAGCCTCACCGTCATCAACAAATAAGGGGACATAGCCCACATCAAGCATCACAACATATCAACAATTAATAGAGACTGAGGTAAACATGTAAAATAATTTCTATGATTGAGTAGAAAGAATATTCACATGAATAAAGCCTAAGCATGATCTCTATCATGAAGGCAGACAAGTTCAACAACAAGTAACTACGTAAACACGAATGATGTCCATGAGGCCTCACGGGACGGACCAAGTCTCCATCCCTCGAGGTATACACCCACACGCTTGTCACCTAGCATGGATATCACCTCCAAACAATCACATGATATCAAATTCTCTGAGTTTATACCCTCAAAGCCAGAGTTAAAAATGTTACTTACCTTAACAACGTAAAATCCTACTTCGGGATGCCCTCGTCTCTAGACTCGGTCTCCAAAAGCTCTGAATCTAAACATAATCAGATTAGTATCATCAACATAGGCTAATGAATCGAACTCCACAATAAAAACTACAAAAATAGGCCAAAAATTCGAAATCGGCCAAAACCCAGCCCCCGGGCCCACATTTCGAAATTAGTCAAAAATGGAAGAATAATAAACCGTGTCCTCTCCCGAGTCTAACCATATAAAATTCATCAAAATCTGACTCCATTTAGTCCCTCAAATCCTCACTTAAAACTCTCCAAAACTCAAGCCCAAACTCCCTCAATTTCACTTTAAAATCATCAATCAAATCCAAAAACAAAGATGGATTCATGAAATATAACCAAGAACAAGTAAAAACACTTACCCCAATCCCTATGGTGAAAATCGCACTCCAAAATCTCCCAAATTCGAGCTCCCCAACTCAAAATATGACTGAATGAACAAACCCTAGTTTTATATATTTTCTGCCAGCTATTCTGTCTTGTTTATCATGACAAACGATCCCGAAACTGGCTTTTTATGCCTCCAATAGATTCCTTATGAAATTCTGGTCAAGTTAGGCTTTTGAATCACTCAATTTGACCGGGGCTTTTGCATCTATACCCGCTTTTTGGGTCACGTTTTAACTTATACCCGCTTTGCAAAAAAAATTGCAAGCGTGCCCACTTTTCGCATAAACTTCAGGCATACGGGCCTGAAGTAGCAAAGGCAATCAGACAAACTTCAGCATTCTAGGCTTTTTCAAAAACTTCAGCAGAAGCGCTGAAGTTATTTCGTTCATTTGTAAAAACTTCAGCACTAAATAAGCTGAAGTTTTGTCTTGGATTAATTAGTTTTGTCATAAAACTTTTTCAAAAATTTCAGCAGAAGATGCTGAAGTTATTTAGTTCATTTGTAAAAACTTCAGCACTAAATAAGCTAAAGTTTTGTCCTGGATTAATTAGTTTTGTCATAAAGCTTTTTCAAAAACTTCAGCACAAGATGTTGACGTTATTTAGTTCATTTCTAAAAACTTCAGCACAAAATAAGCTGAAGTTTTGTCCTGGATTCATTTGTTTTGTCATAAAACTTTTTCAAAAACTTCAGCAGAAGATGCTGAAGTTATTTAGTTCATTTGTAAAAACTTTAACACTAAGTAAGCTGAAGTTTTGTCCTGGATTCATTTGTTTTGTCATAAAACTTTTTCAAAAACTTCAGCAGAAGATGCTAAAGTTATTTAGTTCATTTGTAAAAATTTCAGCACTAATTAAGCTGAAGTTTTGTCCTGGATTAATTAGTTTTGTCATAAAGCTTTTTCAAAAACTTGAGCAGAAGATGTTGAAGTTGTTTAGTTAATTTGTAAAAACTTCAGCACTAAATAAGCTGAAGTTTTGCACAGGTATCAGGAAGGCGGCGCTTGAAGTTGTAAAACCTAGGGTATAGGTTAAATAATTTTAAAAATATGGGTATAGGTTAAATGAGGGCGACCAAATAGGGTGCCCCGTGAAATTTCTACAATTTGACCTTATAGTGAAGGAGATATGTAAGTTTTAATATTTGCAAATAGTGCAGATTTTTAAATACGTCGTCATTGTCAATTTCGTAATTAATCTGAAAAATCTTGCAACCCTATTTTTAGTAAAATGACCATAAAATCCTCATACGATGTCCAAATTCGACGATTCTTTTTGCTACGGGTCCGTAATTATGATACGGATCTAATGATTCAATTAAAACAGAAACCAGAGTTCATTTTCTCAATATGATATCATTTATGCTTGAAGAAACAGTGTCGAAACATAAGAAAAATGAGCGCAACACAACCCAAACCTATCCGAAACTCACCTGAGGCCCTCGGGACCTCAACCAATAATTCCAACAAGTTATATATCACTATCTGAACTTAGTCAAATTTCTGGAACGCCCAAAACAACGCCAAAACACCAAATCAACCTCGAATTCAAGCCTAAGAACTTCTAAACTTCCAAAATTTGCCAACGACGCCAAAACCTATCAAACCACGTCTGAATGACCTCAAATTTTGCAAACATGTCACAAATGACACTACGAACCTACTCCAACTTTTGGAATTCCATTCCGACCCTGATACATAATTTTCCACAGTCGGCCAAAATCGCCAAATTTCTAACTTTCGCCAATTCAAGCCTAATTCTACCACGGACCTCCAAATTACATCCTGGACATAATCCTAAGTCTAAAATCACCCAAAGAAGCTACCCTAATCATAAAAACCTCAATCAGAATTCGTTTACTCATAAGTCAACTTTCGGTTGACTTTTCTAACTTAGCTTTCTAACTAAGAGACTAGGTATTCATTTCACTCCAAAACTACTACGAACCAAAATTTACCAACTCGATACAACTCAACACAAATGAACAACACATAAATAAACATATATGGGGGAAATAGGGCTATAACTCTCAGAACGGACGACCGGGTCATTACATCAATACCGTAATAGATACTTAAATTTAAACGATTTAATGAACTGGTCATTGTAGTATAAAAATGAGAAATTTTCACAAACCACTATTGTCTAGTGGTTATTAGCTAGCTATAGCTACCATTTACTAAATTACTTCCTATAGCTATGTTTTCAGTTGTTATAGAGTGTATTCGATGTATTTAAGCTATTGTATTCATGAATACAGTAGCAAAACTCGGCGTGAAACATGGGGATCCAGCTAAGCAGCGATTGTATTCGACTGTATTCGCGAGTTGTATTCGTGAATACAGTAATGTAAATCTGCGTAAAAATGGTCTTTTCAGGTGTTTAAAACAGTAAGTGAGTCAATTAACGCGATAGACTCCTAATATAACTCAACTAACTCAATTAGAACATGCAAAATCTATATTTCCAATTACAGAAAAGATTCCCAGCCGAAAAATACCCCAAAACAGAGCAATCTCTAGAGTTTCAATCCTTCCTTTTTTGTTGCTATCGTTCTTCGTAATTCTATTTTCAACCAATAAAATTCAAAATTCATACAATTATATACAGAAATCGGTATAATTCGATTTTAAATATGGCAAGTTTAATTGCTCTACTGCATCATTTTGGAAAGTGGAATAATGAGAATAACTACGTCGACTATTCGATTGAGGGGATACTGATAAAAGAGTATGAGTCGTACAATGATTTGGTTGCTTCAATTTCGAACCAACTCGACACCGATTTGAGCTCAAATTCAATTAAAATTGAATACAAAGTTGAAGGAAGACCAAGTGCAATAGACGAAGCAAATTAAAGGTGTAATTTTGATACAAATGATACACTTGCTCCTAAGTCTGTCAATTCAGGCAAACCAATTGAGGTGTTCGAACTGGAAAGGGATTTGATTATTTTAAAAACTAATCAAAGAGAGGTTATGGTTGGACAAGTATATAAGGATAAGGCTACATCTAAAGGGGTGATGGAGCATTATGCAATAGCTTAAAGGTTTCAATTCCAGGTTGATAGGTCTAATGCTATCAGGTTTGAGTGTTCTTAATTACAACTTGTTGAACATCATGTTATATTCAAATGTATGGTTATGTATTCTGAATTTTTGTATAATGTATTCGTGGCATATTTTTAAAAATACAGCATGTATAATATATGTATTTCATAATATATTATTTCCTTCGTTTTATATCTCTTTTATTAGTGTTTATGTAGTTGAGTTTTCTGAAACAATTATAGGATATATACATATTTACACTCATATTCACATGTATATATATGTGTATTTTGCAATAATGTATATATATGTAAAAATGTATTCACATGTATATGAATGTATTCTGTAATCATGTATATTGATCGTATGTATTACGAAAATATATTTGCAGTTATACATTATTATGTATGTCAGGGGATTGTGAATGGAGATTTAAGGCTTCTAACATTAACAAATCACAAATGTTCAAAGAGAGAGTTCAATGATAAACATACATCTCCGTTGAAGGATAAGGTGTATAAGCAACATCAAGCAAGTAGTAGCCTTATCGATAGTATGATTAGGTCCAAGCTTACTAATCATAAGAGGAAATACACCCCAAAGGATATAATTGATGATGTGAAATCAGATTTTCGTGTAGATATTAGTTACATGTTGGCGTGTCGGGCTAAAGAAAAGGCAATGAATTTTTTGAGAGGTGAACCGGCTGATTCATACAATAAATTACCAGGGTACTTATATACAATGGATATGACATATTCTGGTTCGCACATTAGAATGGTAAAATCATCAAAAAATGAGTTCGTGTATGTGTGTATATATCTTTGCATGCTTTTATAAAGGGGTTCGATCATTGTAGACCAATTGTTGTTGTGGATGGCATCCACCTAAAATCGGCATACACAGGGACATTCGTCTCGGCCAGCACGTTGGATGGTGCAGGTGAGTATGTTAGAATATATATATATATATATATATATATATGCCTAATAAATATTGAAATACATTTTTTTAATATGTATGCAATTGTATTTACAGGTCATATAATGCCACTGGCATATGGTGTTGTTGATTCCGAGAATGATGCTGCTTGGGCGTGGTTCTTTGAGCAATTCAAGGAAGCATATGGTGAGAGGAAAAACATGTGCATCGTTTCAGATAGGAATGAGAGCATCATCAAATATGCATCGAGAGTGTACCCAACGGTACCACGTTTTGCTTGAATATGGCATCTATGGAACAACGTATATAAAAAATTAAAAAAAGAGTCATTTAAAGTTGAGCGAGATATACTTCTCGATGGAAAAAGCATACAAACAGGATGAATTTGATAGTCTAATGGAGAAGGTAGATAAGGTAGATATTCGGGTGAAAGAATACTTGGAATTAGTTGGATATGAAAAGTGGGCTAGGTTGTATGCACCTGTTAACTGGGGATGGACCATGACGTCAAATATTGCTGAATCAATGAATGTAGCACTTGTATCAGCAAGAGAATTGCCAATATACGACTTCCTCGAAGAAGTTAGGAAGATGTTTGGCCGTTGGAATTGCAGCAATCAGAAAGAAGCTTCACACAAGTACACAACACTTGGAAAAAAATACCAGGAAATGCTTACTTTGAATGAGGCAATGTCTACACATATGACTGTAAGTTTTTTTTTGAAGTTCTTGTATCATGTATTTAGCCCTGGTATAACATGTATTTATTTATGATACAATTTCTACCATTCACATACGGCATGCTCATTATAGTATAGCAGTTGTGCATGTTTTCTGTTTTATGAAATGTTTTAAAAACTGATCATTATATGTATACATTACTTGTTTATACATTTGCATTTTATTGGTTGAATTCAATGATTTTGTTTCTAATAAGATGTATTTCCTAAGAAGATAGTCTATATGTTAATGTATATCGCTGTATTCATCAGTTAAATGTGATCATCTTTAATAGTATGCCAGCCTAAATATAGATTGTGTTCCACTATATTCGATATATTTCATTGCATATTACTTTATACAGTTGTATACAGTTGTAGGATGCATGCAACTGTATTTAATTTTTAATTTCAATATTGTGTCATATATTCAACTTTATTCAGCTTGCTTATGAAAATAAGGACGTAGATGTATTATGAATGCAACTGTATTTAATTTTTAGTGTCAACATTGTATTATGTATTCTTCTGTACTCGATATAATTATGAAAACAAGGGCATTGATGAATGATGTATGCAAATGTATTTGATAAAAAATTTAAAAAAATATTTTTACTAACAGAAATATATGTTGATTAAAATAACAGACAATTAAATAATAGTAACTTACCACGTTTCTTTGGTCGTTGAACATGATGTTCATCAAGTAAGCATAAGTTTGTTGGTTGACTGTAGATTTCCAATTAAGTATTCTGGGCATCCAGTTATCAACTCGGAATGCAATTTTTGGGATCAACCTCTGAACAACACTCATAAAACAATACTTACATAGCAAGAGGCATCTCAGCTATCCAATAGTACTTCTTATGAGAATTCATCTTCTTACTAATAGATCTAATAAGGGCCTGGAATACATCCTTACCCCATGGATGATCAGAATATCTCTCGCTCTCTACCAAGTCGAAATGTAGTCTTGGGGTGGTTGTGCAGTTCTTCTCGAAGGATAATATGAAAGTATGAATAAAATACAACAAAGCTATCTTAATAGAATCCCCATCGTTATCATAACCCCAATTCTTGTCATCAAATAACTTCACCAAATCTTTCTTCTTGATATCCTTTGCACCGCCAAAGTATGTATCCACAATCCCATTAGGATTCTTTGCATTAAACTGAAAATCTCCAGCGTCACTAACACAATAGAGACCAGTGACTATCGCAAACTCCCTGATTGAGAAGCACAACTTTGTACCATCACATATATTAAAAATGAATCATCATGGCTTTCATCCAACTACAGAACCATGGAGCACCTGGACAGTTGATGTTGAACCTCACAATGCTTCATTTCAATGAAACTTCCAAACAAGTATTACAAAATAACTTGTACTGCTCTGGTGTAAGCCTCTCTTTGAGGTCGGAGACTATGTCTGTTGATGTTTTATATGTCAATACCACACAAGAGGGGGGGGGTGATTTGTGCGGTGTCCAATTTTTGAGTGTTGTCGTTATAGAAGGACCTGGTTCTTCTATGTGTTCAAACTCGTACTGTTGCGGAATAAGAAATGCATAAAAGTAAAGAACACAGAGGTTTTTACGTGAAAAACACCTGGCTCAAAAAGTGAAAAACCACGACCTACTACTCGGTAGGATTTTCTCCAAACACTTCACTACAACAATGAGCGAAACAACATTTACAAAATAAACTCTTTTGTAAACCTAGGACTAACTCTAATCCCTTTATAGCAAACTATCCTCTAGCTAATTGCGACAAGCTTCAAGTTAACTCTAACTTGAACAGTGTGTACCTATTACAATTGCTTCTAATAAAGCTGAAAGATACAATATTAAATCACCTACTACAACCAACTAGACTCAAAGACAAACACATGGAACTGGTTCTTCTAGCTGGTCAGTAGCCTTTGTGTCGCACAAGGATTCTACTTGCAAAATTTCTTCTGGTAATTTTGCTTTCAGTTCTTGCTTCAATTATGTCTTTGTGCGAATAATTCTTTAGTAGGAATACTTCAACATTATATAGCGCCAGAAGTTGAGATGTTCTTGTTTAGTTCTAATGCAACTTTTCCTTGGTGGAAGAGTTTGTGGTTATCTCAACTTCCTTCCTTTGTTTCTGTCCTTGCTGAACTCAAACTCTAACCTATTATCAATTTACAACCTTTTCGTATTAGGAGACAACCTCTTAGTTCATGGATAATTCACAGATCATGTTTATCTCTTGTGCATGTACGGTTCTTGTGCCCATTGGCTCGTTCGAGATGTTTGCCCTGATGGACCTGGTTCAACTGGGTAGGCATTTGTCAATCTTCAAAACCATGCAGTGACTTGGGTCAACAAATTCCCCCTTTTTGATGATGACAAACTCTATGCTCAACCCTGTATAAACTTCAAACACTTTGTATGGTTTTAAGCATTTATCATGGAGAGACCAGGTTCATTAGTTTATAAATATCACAACTTTTTGAAATTTTGAAAAATCACATATCTTCCCCCTTTTGGCATCATCGAAAATTTGCAAAATTATAAACTTACCAGAGTTGTTAACAATTATTCATGGCCATTGAGGCAACTGCAGGTGCAAAACATGATTAATCATCAAAAGAAACCAATAAATGTAAGCTATCTAAGAAACTGAGACAAGTCAATTACAAAAACAACAGAATTCATTGATTAGAAAGCAATTCAAGCACCATAAAAAAAAACTAAAGCAGTCACTACCATGAGCAAAACAGCAAAAACAGAAACAGAACAAAACCCGAACTGGGCAATGAGAGGTTTTTGGTGGCTCTGGAATTCCTAAGGTTGGGAAGGGGCAGATGAGGTTGGGGTCTTGGCTTGAAGGAGAGAAAGCATTTGTTGAAGAACACCTTCATTTTTATCCTTCTCCTTGTCTAGTTCAGATCTGAGAGCATACCGCTCAGCTTCAACCTCATGAAGGTGATATTTCAATCGAAGGATCTCCGCATCCTTTATCTCTCCTTCCTAAACCAATGACCTGACTTTGCTATTGACTGGCTGCTTCCTAGATGAACCAGGTTCATCCTCAGGAACATTGACAATATAATCACATGTCAACAAAGTGTTCTTCCCTTACTAATCCTTAGCAGTAGCCATCTCAGCTTTCTTCACAGGAACCTCGAAGTGGGCAAGCACAGCTGTCAAAATAAAGCCATAAGGAATAGCGTGTGCTTTGTTTCCATTTACAACTCTGTCCAAGAGCTGAATGATGAAAGCTGGCCAGTTAATCTGCTTTCCCCTGTACATGCATGATGTGTGGCTAGAATTCGTGATTTTAAGCATTATAGCTCTCGCATTTTATGAGCTTTAATGATAAAATACACGTCGTATGTGCCTAATAAGTTTTATTTTATGTGTAGGTGAATTGGAATTGGAAACGGGGCTAAACGGATGCAAATACGTCG
>MDKI01224955.1:0-24428 GCA_005239505.1 Nicotiana paniculata | reverse complement strand
GGGGGGGGGGGGGGGGTTCGGACAATTTTAAAGGATTTAGGGAAGTAGTTCCTAGCCGTTGGATTTGTAAGGATCAACGACTGAGATGGATAGGGGTTTAAACGGGGTCGTTTTGGGTAAGTGGGTTTGGACTGGTTATGGGAGTATTAGGAAGAAGGGATTTGGGCCTGGTGTAATGGCCCAGTCCGTTCTTTTTTAGCTTTTTTTAGCAAACTTAGGCTAATTAAAAACCAATTTAATCAATTCTAATTAAAATTCTAAAATATATTAATCAGTTTTAGCCTAGTTTCATCTAATTATAATTTAACTAATGAGTTAATTAAAAGTGAAGCCACTAATTTAATACTCATAATTACTTAAAGAACAAATTTTGTAAAAAATGATCAAATTATGCAACTAAGTATTACACTAAATCAAAAACCTAATTATGCAAGATAATAAAAGTTTTAAGATATTTTTGTTATTGTTTTATATTTTATAAAAATTTAAAAAGATGAATTATGATCATACAATGCAAATAATTCACAAATAAGCACTGAAATTCAACAAAAATCTATAAAATTAAATTATTTACCAAATTTTATAGGAGTACTTAATAGGTGAAAAATTACATGCTCACACATCCTATTACCTCCCCCCACCTCACCCCACCCCCGCGCAATTTTTATTTTATAATTTCAAATTTCTGTTTTTTTTGTTTTTTTGCACCCTCTCCGGAAAAAAAAAATATTCTTTTTTTTATATATTTTCAGTTTTAGTTTTTTCATCTTTCGGTTTACTGGTTCGAAATATTACAAGTTTCAAAGTTATGAGTTCAGAGGTTTATATGTTGGAAGTTTACGGGTTCGAAATTTTGCGGTTCGTAAGTTCATGAAATTTGTCGGTTCAGAAGGTTGTCGATTCGAAAGTTTATGTCCTCATGTTTTTTGTATCTAAATTATTTATGAATACTCTTGAGAAATTATTTTCCTTAATTTGCGTACCAAACACCGGAAAATGAATAAGATTATTACTTATTTTTCAAAAAAATATTTTTTTTAAAAATATTTTCCGTTATACCAAACACACCCATAAAATCAATTTTTTTACAAATACATATAATAATGCCGAACCCTTTTGGTGAAAATTAAATCATGCCTTCGTCACTAGTAGAGGTAACAATGAGCTTCAAAAACTGGACTTCGATCCTTCCTTTAAATTAATTCTAATATTGTTGCAATGAATTGTAAAATGTACAGATGAAATTTTAAGGATCAAAATTTTCTTAGATGCAGAGAAATAGCTATCATTGTTATATACACCAAAAAAGCCCACCAATGCATAAGATCTCCAAGATTTCACAATTTTGATGTTGAACTTTTTCATTTCGAAAAACCAATGCTGATTACTCATTAATTGCTATTTCAAATGTGAGAATCCTCAAAATCAATTAATCAGACAACTTATACCTTCGCTGAGCTATTGAGAATTTTTGGTCATTGATAATGTGATTAGTGATTACGTACTTTCATATATAACTAGAAACATAACGTTATTTCATCAAACGCCGATTCAGAATATTGATTTGATTTTGAAATTTTTACCATTTATTTAATTTATTGTGTTCGAACTCTTTTATTTAAACACATGTAACTATTTAATTACATCCGTCATTCCACCCCGTATCAAGACAATGATGTAATAGTCTGTCCATGGGAGAATCTTGTCATTCAATAGTGTATAATGCTGCAAAATTCTGACTAGAAAATCAAGACTTCTAAAATAGTTTGAATGGAATTTGAATACTATTAAGAAAATTGGAGAAAAATAAAACTTCTGTGGTCTGAGTGTAATTTACAAAAATTGAATTTTCCATGGTGGTGGACCATGAATATGTCTAAACAGTGCTCTTCGCACGCAATTCGCAATAATCCCAACTTTGTCAACAGCACAACACCTTGCAGCATTTGCATGCACGATCTTCCTAAAAATCAACAAACGACGCCATTTTTCAAAATTCCTCCTCCTTCTTCTTTCTTCTCTGTTGTGAAACCCTAATTTGAAGCTGAAATTTTCAATTGAAAATGTCGTGGTTGAGATCAGCCATGAATAAAGCGGTGGAGGTTGGGAATAACAACCTCACACGCACCGTTAAGAACTACGCCGACTCTGTCGTTCAACATGCCGGTCACGCAGTTGCTGAGGGCGCTAAAATCTTACAGGATCGCATTGTAAGTTTCTTTACTATTAATTTTCCTTTCAGTATTTTGTTGATTTATTCAGCTACTAAAATACATGCTAGAAATCAAATGTAAAAAACATTGTGCAATTAAGTGGTAATTGTGGAGTCTTAGCTACTATACTGTTTCCTTGGGAATGAATATGTAGTGCATTTAGGTGATATTGGTATTTGATAGTTGTACCTGTGTGAAGGGAACAAATTTGCTGCACTTTTTAAAGTGTGCTTGTGTGTACTTAAATTAGAAGGAGAAGCAAATATGTCGTTGTTTGGTGCACCCAAGGTTGTGGTCTAGGCCTAGTGGTCAATGAAGTGGGAGGTGAGCGGAGGCAAAAGACACTAGGTGATTTCTTCCCATATGCCTAAGCCGTGGTGGGCAGAGTTACCCGGTACCTATGCTAGTGGGAGGTAGCAAGTACCTGGTGAAATAGTCGAGGTGCACGCAAGTTGGCTAAGACACCATCATCATAACAAAAAAGGTATATCATCATTTGGTGAAGTAGTCTGTTAAGATGTGATGTGCTGGTAGCAAATCATTTCTTTTAGAAAGTCGAACAATTAAGATTTGAAGGAAATCAGCTTTTGCCTTTCTGAGCATTTAGCCCCTTAAACCTGCTGGTTAAGCTTAATGTGATATTCTGCAAGTAAATTGAATTAATCAATCAACCAAGCCTCAATCCTAGGTAAGTAGAGATTGACTATAATGAGTCCTTTACAAATCAATTCAGTCAACCTTTTAAAAAAGCACACCATTGCAATACTAAGTCTTTTGCCTTTTATATTCATGTAAGTTCTTTATAGATGGTAACAAAAGAAAGAAGAAATTTCATAAGCTCACACTAGCAGCAATACAATGGAAGGGTTGGATGCCAGCTAATCATGTCATGAACTCTTTAATGGTAATAGGATGAGTTGCAAAATATTGGCAGTTTATTTTAAGGAAGCAAATGGGTGTCGTATGCACATTTCTTTTAATCGGAAATATGATTCTTTTCGTGTTAAGAATTCCTGCATATTCTTGTTTAGTCACTTTTTTTGAATTACGTGACCACCTTAGGTGAATGATTAAGTTGTTAGAGGGAGGGTACATTTATTTATTTATTCAATTATTTTAGATATGCAACAGGCCGCTTCACCTCCTTACGTGTACGCTTGATTCTTTTCTTTGGCCAAGCATGGGAAAGTTTTATATTGATTGGTAGTAGTGAAGCTCGAATTTATGATCTTTGCGGGCTCTCATATCGTGTTGAATTGTGTGGCCATCGCGTAAATAGCAAAGTTGTTAGATAGGGTTTATTTATTTTGGTCCGCAGCAATTATTAAACGAAACGGATGTTAAGTTTTCTTTTGCATTCCAGAGTGCAAATTTTAGCTTTGCTTACTGGTCCTCTATCTTCCTGAAAGGTTCTTCATGAGGGAAACAGGATTTATTTATGTCCAGGATCAAACTTGACAAGCTTGTTTGGAATTTTCTCTCTTTACTAGGTAGTGAAGTTGAACCTTCATGAACTTCTACATGATGTTAAGTTACTTCCCACATCTTTCCTGCTTATTTAGGGGCTGATGTTGTTGGAAAAATAAGGTTCAAAAGTGGTGAAAGAATAGAACACGTCTGAATGATTGACAGTGGAGCAAGCATGTAGTGGTACATCAATCATAAAAGAGTTAAAAGAAAAAAGATTTGGTTGGAAAAAGTAACAAATGCTACAGACGATAAAAAAATAGTAAAAAATGCTACAGGGCTATCACATATAAGCACAGAGCTGTAATGGAGCTCCATTAATAAATCTTTTGTAAGCTGCAGGAACTATCCAATTCTGTGTCTAGGAACCCATGTAATTGCACTTCATTTTTTTTTTGTGAAGTGAAAAATGCATGGATAATTCATTTGTTCATGACAGGGGAATAGGAACTTCAAAAGCTTTAAACAGACGGTACAAAGATTGGAAGAGGCTTCTATTTCTTGCAAGGGACCAGAGAGAGTTCAGTTGATGAAAAGGTGGTTAGCTGCACTTAAAGCAATTGATAACATATCTGAGGTTTCTGTTGAAGATAAAGAGAAGAACAACGAGCAGCAGCATCCTTTTGAGGAACCAAGAAAACAATCACTGGTGAGTAGATTGATCCTGAGTGCTCCCCTTCTGTTATCTTTCTTTCTTTTACCATGAAACAGGATTGAGTTTGCTCCATGTGGACACAATTTCTCCATTTTTGTCTTTTAATGGTATATAAGATAAAGACAATCTTAGTGAACTAGTTTTTCTTCTTTTAAATTTCTCTGTCTTAGACACCAGGCAGTTCGGATGCTTTTTTCACCACTCAGATATTCAGATGAGGTTAAAGATAATATTCTAACAAGTTGACTTCATTGATTTCCTTCGCCGTTGTTTCATCTTAGGGAACTATCTTTTGTAGGGTTGATCTTAGTGTTTGTTCTTCTCCTTCATCATGGCTCTTTTGCTGCTTTTGAAATCTCTGCTGGTGCCTGGATTGTTTGCTCCCCCATTCCATCTCTATCTGCTGCTTTAAAATCAGTAAAGCGGCCTCTGACTTCCGTTTGTCCTGTATCCTGCTGTGATGTCTCTATCCACTGATTTGACACGCTAACCTTGCTGAATCCTGATTGTGGCACTTATGTGACTATTGCTACTACCTACCTATTGAAGTAACTTGTGCATATTATTGGAGTAATATCCCTCAATTATGTATGATTCATGTGCCAAATAGATTCCCGTCATTAGCTGTCGCATCATCTATGCACACTATAGGAAATCATCTTCTGACTTGTGAGACATTAGTGAAGCAATGAATTTGTGAGACATTAGTGAAGCAATGAATGTTTGAGTGTAGCTTCTTCATCAGAGGAGAAATTTAATTTTAGAAGAAAATGTGGATCATGGATCTGACTGTTTTCGAGTCAGGGATCTGATTTTTTTCCAGCTGCTTTTGTTGTGACTAGTTTTAGTTGAGTTTTGCTGCTTCTGATCTGGGGATACTGCTACTTTTTCATGAGCGGTGTGTGAAAAGAACTTATGCTTTTTGTTAATGTCATCTACTTTGTGCAACCACAATCATCTCCAGTTACTGCTTATTTTTCTGGACAAGGAAGAGATAGCCTAGTGATAATGACCCTCCACTTTTAACCATAAGATTGGAGGGTTTGAGTCACTGAGGGAGTAAAGTAGGAATCTTGGATTGGGGGCGCTGGGGGTGGGGTTTACCATATCAGACAAAAAGATCTGATCACCTAGATTGTGTCCCCCTCTTATCTTATTTTAGTTACAGGTCATTTCTTTATACTTTTGTTACTTAGACGGAGCAAACTCAATCATGTTTTGTTGTTCTTTTGTCTTTTGCATATCTCTTATTTGCTTGTTGATGCCATTTCCATTCATCCTTGACATAGAAATTACATTCACAATATTTGGTTTCATACAGATTGACTTAGACCATGTTTACAATTTTATAGGTTCTCTATTATGATTCTGAGATGGGCGGTGAGCCACTGAACTTTCGTGATGTCTTTCTTTACAGTAAAGCTTTGGAGGGCATATCGATTTGTATGGTATGTTACATTTCCAAGTCCTGCTTGCTTTGGATAAAGAAGTTGCAGTAGTTTTTGGTTTTTCTTGTAACTCTTGGTCCTGTTTCAGTTTGGCTCAATTTTGATCTTCATGATTGCTTTGATGTTTTCAAAAAGTCTTACAGCTATTGTTTTATTTGAGTGAAGACACCTATGGGGAATGTCTTATTTGAACAATATGTAAATAAAAAGTTATATTTGGTTGATGATACCTCTGGAGAATAGTTAGTGATTTATATTTAGTCCATCAGGTTGTGTAGTATCTTTTGGTCGTGGACTTTTAGCATCTACTTTGCTTGTCGCGTGGATCTCAAATTGCTGATTCCTAGGTGAACTCTTTTTGTGATTCAGATTCTTGAAGCGCCAAATGAAGAGGAAATCTCTCTCCTCCTTGAATTATTTGGGTGAGTTTATGTGATTTTGATAGCATGTATCTGATTTTGATAACATATATGTAAACTGTCATCCAGTATTTGGTATGTGGAGAGTAGGTACAGTTGTTGACAGAAACTTTACTGTATTTGGTTGCATGCAGACTCTGTCTCACTGGAGGAAATGCAGTTCACAATGCAATAGTCAGCAGCATCCAGGATCTGGCAAAAGCTTTCTCAAGCTACAAAGATGAAGTATTGGTAAGGAACAGTCTTTCCATTTTCTATAAACATATGCCATAACTGATAAGGTCTTGATTTTGGTGGCTCTTTTCATTGTGTTGTATAATTATGACAATCAATGAAGTATGGTCCTTCATATCTTTTTAATAATTTCCAGTTGATCTGTGTTTTGCTGAAGTTCAAAATTGGTGTGAAGTTCAATTGTGGTAAATCATCTTTCAAATATTATTTAAATATCTTCTGTTGGTTGGTTCACTAATCTGGATCTCCAGTTAATTTGAATACTATTTTATCCTTAAAAAGCATTCTGTATTTTATATCTTCACAATGGAATCATACTCTAAAAAGCACCTCAACAAGCTTTAGGTCTAGATCACCAGATCTCTCTTTGCAGTATTGAGAGAGAAAAATTCTGCTTCCCTGACACATATTATGATCTTATGTTGTTCATGGACCAGTAGATTTGTAGTATAGATTTACTGAAATCCTGTCCCGACTATGAGTCGACTACACTACTACTGAAACTAGCTGTTACTCTAGGAAGTTTGATTTCCTGAAATCTCTTACCTTTCGATGCGTAATTTACTTCTTTTTTCTCCTTCATGAGTGTTTAGCTCTATTCCATCTAGATAAATGAAAGAGTTGTGAGAAAGCACGGGAGAAAATATTATTGAATAATATTCTATGTTACAATGAGCCCTATTTATATGTATACATAACACACAACCTACTCCTATTACATAAGGGACTAATTACATATTTTCACATAACTGTTCTAACACTCCCCCTCAAGCTGGTGCATATAAATCATATGTACTGAGCTTGTTACATATGTAGTTAATACGAGGACCAATGAGCGACTTGGTGAAAATATCTGCAAGCTGATCATTCGACTTCACAAACTTTGTAGCAATATCTCCCGAGAGTATCTTTTCTCTAACAAAGTGACAGTCAATCTCAATGTGTTTAGTTCTTTCATGGAACACTGTATTTGACACAATATGAAGAGCAACTTGATTATCACACACAAGTCCCATCTGACTAATCTCACCAAATTTCAACTCCTTGAGCAACTGCTTGATCCAAATTAGCTCACATGTCGCCATAGTCATTGCTCGATATTCTGCTTCTGCACTAGACCGAGCAACCACATTCTGTTTCTTGCTCTTCCAAGACACCAAATTCCTCCTACTAAGACACAATATCCAGATGTAGAACGTCTATCAAAAGGTGATCTTGCCCAGTCAGCATCTGAGTATCCAACGATCTGCTCATGGCCTCGATCCTCAAACAATAAACCTTTGCATGGAGCTGATTTTATATACCGAAGAATGCAGACAACTGCATCCCAATGACTATCACAGGGAGAATCCATAAACTGACTCACAACACTCACATGAAAGGAAATGTCAGGTCTAGTCACTGTGAGGTAATTTAATTTACCAACCAACCGCCTATATCTTGCAGGATCGCTAAGAGGCTCCCTTTGTCTTGACAGACCTCAAGGTCATCGTGAAGAAAAACATTCTTAATGTCCAACTGATAAAGAGGCCAATGGCGAACAACAACCATGGATAGAAAAGGCGGATTGATGCTATTTTAGCCACGGGAGAGAGTATCACTGTAATTGAGTCCAAATATCTGAGTATACCCTTTGGCAACAAGACGAGCCTTAAGTCGATCAACCTGGTCATTTGGACCAACTTTGACTGCATACACCCAACGACAACCAACAGTCGATTTACATGACGGAAGAGGAACAAGCTCCCAAGTACCACTCGTATATAAAGCAGACATCTCGTCAATCATAGCCTGTCGCTACCTGGGATGATACAGTGCTTCATTTGTAGACTTAGGGATGGAAACAGAGGACAAAGATGATACAAATGCACAATGGGATGATGACAGATGATGGTAACTTAAACCGAAATAATGGAGATTAGGATTAAGTGTGGACCGTATACCTTTCCGTAGTGCAATCGGTTGACTAAGAGGAGACAAGTCCGCAGTATTAGCAGGGTCAGGTGCAGGACGTGAATCAGCTGGGCCTGATGCTGGGCGCGCACGACGATGATAAGTTAGGAGTGGTGGAGCTGTAGAAGGTTGAACTGGACTAGGTGGTGACACTGGAGCTATAGTTGGTGGCACTGGAGCTATAGGTGGTGGAGCTGCAACTGGAGCTATGGAGGAAGATGAATTGGAGATAGTGACTGAATCTCCAAGCTATAGGTGGTGGAGCTGCAACTGGAGCTATGGAGGAAGATGAATTGGAGATAGTGACTGAATCTCCAAGCTATAGGTGGTGGAGCTCCAGCTGGAGCTATGGAGGAAGATGAATTGGAGATGGTGACTCAATCTCCAAAAGACGGAACTGGTAGCACCACAGAAATATCTAAGTGATTACCTGGACCTGTGAAGTATGATTGGGTTTCAAAGAAGGTAACATCAGCAGATATAAGAAACCGCTAGAGGTCAGGAGAATAACATCGATATCCCTTTGCGTTCTCGAGTAACCCAGAAATATGCACTTAAGAGCACGGGGAGCTAACTTATCTTTTCCTGGAGTAAGGTTATGAACAAAGTACATACTCCCAAAGACACAGTTTTTGAACAAAACACGTACTACCAAGGACACAGGGTGGAGGAGAGAACAAAGGTAAGTGGGAAAACAGGAGAGAGAATGGAACTTGATTCTGGATAGCTGAAGATGGCATACGATTAATCAGATAGCAAGATGTAAGAACTGCATCCCCCCAAAATCGCAGCGGAACATGAGATTGTATGAGTAGGGTACGAGCAGTTTCAATAAGATGTCTATTCTTTCTTCAGCTACCCCATTTTGTTGGGATGTGTATGGACAAGATAGTTTGATGAATAATCCCATGGGAGTTCATAAACTGATGAAATGGGGAAGACAAATACTCTAGGGCATTATCACTACGAAATGTGCGGATAGAAACCCCAAATTGATTTTGAATTTCAGCATGGAAGGTTTGGAAAATAGAAAACAACTCAGATCGATTTTTCATCAAAAATATCCAAGTGCACCTGGAATATTCATCAATGAAACTGACAAAGTAGCGGAATCCCAAGGTAGAACTGACCCGACTTGGACCCCAAACATTTGAATGGACTAAAGTAAAAGGTGACTCTGCTCGATTATCAAGACGTCGCGGGAAGTGGGAGCCTGTATGCTTATCGAGCTGACATGACTCACACTCTAGAGTGGACAAGTGAGATAACTCGGGTACCATTTTCTGAAGTTTTGACAAACTGGGATGTCCCAACCGTTTATGTAATAAATCTGGTGAATCAGTAACGGGACAAGTTGTTGAAGGAATATAAGATGTGAATCCATGTGATTTTGCAAGGACAAGGTAATAAAGTCCATCTGATTAACGTCCGGTACCCATGATCCGCCCCATACTGCGTTCCTGTATAAAAACAAGGTCACTAAGAAATAAAACAACAGATTTAAGTGATTTGGCTAAGCGACTGACGGCTATGAGATTAAAAGGACTACCGGGAACATAAAGAACTGAGTCTAAAGGTAAGGAAGGAAGTGGACTTGCTTGACCTATTGCAGTTGCCATGGTTTGAGACCTATTGAACATTGTGACTGTTGGAAGAGATTGAGAATATTAAATACTAGTGAAAAGAGATTTGTTACCAGAAATATGACCAGATGCACCTGAATCAATGACCCAAGACTCAGAGGTTGAAGATTGGGAGACACAAGTCGTACTACTATCTGTTTGAACAACAGAAGCTATCCCTGAAGATGTCTATTTACACGCTTTGTACTGAAGGAACTCAATATAATCCGATAAAGAAACCATCTGGATTGGATTCAATGAATTGGATCCAACGGATTGTGAGTTAAAAGCTTTTGATACGAATACCATTATAATATTACGAACACTATTATAATAGTGCTGCTGAAAAAGCAAAAATTTTCTGGAAATTGCTGTTCTCGCCGGAAAAACTCACTGTTCACGCCGAAAATATCTCAAAGTGCTCGGAATAAAAAGAAAATAGTATGGGCTTGGTCGGAATTACTAGAAGATAAGACTGTCCTGAAGAAATTTTCGAAAAAGATGGTCGGAACACTGTTCACGCGCCGGCGCGTGGGTCTGACGCGCCGCCGATGTCAGAAGCTCTGGAGGCGCGTGAGATCGCGTGGACGGGGTTCTGCCGGTGTGGTTTTCTGAGGTTTGGTCGCCTGAGAAATCCGCATCTGCTGGTGGTGTTATTTTTCGTAAAAAACCCATCGGAGAAGGGATTTAGTAAAAAACACCCTGAAAGTCACCGGAAAAAAGGCACAGTGACCGTCCCGGACTCACTGGTAACTGCACATCGGGGATTTCTCACTAGTTGCTCTGATACCATGTGAGAAAGCACATGAGAAAATATTATTGATTAATATTCTATATTACAATGAGCCCTATATATATGTATACATAACACATAACCTACTGCTATTACATAAAGAACTAATTAAGTATATTCACATAACTATTCTAACAAGAGTTTTGTTAAAAGGGAATATTTATGAGCTTGTGAATTGGACAGGGGCTTTTCCCCATCTCTCTTTCGAAGTAAGAACGAATAAACTTTATTGATTCTGCTGCAGACCTACATAAATAAATAAAGAAATGTATCCCTCTCTAACAGTTTAAGCTCTTAAACGAGGTAGTCAAATTTTCGACCAAAAAAAAAAAACGAGGTAGTCGATGAATTCAATATGGTCTGAGTAGGTAGATGTCCTTGGTTCAAGTTTCATTGCCACCCATTAGAAAATAAAATTCACATGTTTTTCTCAAGAAAAAGAGTCAGGCCTGCACATGAAGATGTTTAGATAATGCATGAGTGATTTATAAAGCTGCTATAGACAGTGAGTCTCATTTGAGATATTGATGCAACACAAAGCACTTCAGAAGGCTTCTAATTAACGCGAAAATGCATGAGCATAGCCTTCAGATGGAAGTTATGGAGGTCATTCAGATAGCCATAACACAGCTTGCAACTCAAACACGTATCTTGGATTTTGTATTTGCCAAGTAAATTGTCAGGCTAAGTGTTTCCTGCTACATTTGCACCGATAGTAATTTTTTTCTGGTCCCATGAATCAAAGTTAACTGCATGTGGAGACTTGAGTGTCATGAGACTTTGTTATACTTTCTATTGCTTTCTGTTTGTGTTCAGGTGAAGATGTTTTCATGTGATTTTTAGTCTTGAACACTCTGTGCTGCATTTTTCAAAGAATTGATGCAGCTATTGCTCCAACATCCTTCCATATGTCTGAAGCAATTTTCTCACATGTTATTTAACACTTGCATTCGTCTTACATTAGTCTCCACATCTACCTAGATTTTAGGTTATTTTCCTCATTGATATTGTCACTCAATATCTATTTATCAAAGAAACAAACATCAAAATTTAAACCTATTATCATGACTTCTTAGCCTGTGAACCATTCTATCCATTTACAGGTAAAACGTGAGGAGCTATTGCAGTTTGCAGAAAGTGCCATCACAGGGTTGAAAATTAACGCAGATCTCAGAAGGTTTTCTTATAACACCTGAAATTCTTTGATATCTCTGTATAAGTAAACCCCAGGGTTGGAGCCAAATTAATTTGAAGTGGAATTTCTCCCTTGTTTTCAGAGCTTTGGCTGATTGAACTTAGTTTTCTTTTTCTTTTGTCGATGAGTAACTACATCTTATTATTTTTATGATTAGTATGCCAGCACAAGCTGGCCTGGACACCACCATCATCCAAAAAAAAAGTTGAGAGATGGAAATCTCCTGCTAAGTAATTTCTTTAGGATGGAAAGAAAATGATAATGTGTTTAAACATGACGGAGTCTCATTTCCTTTCGATTCCTTCGTTGTACATGAAATTATAGTTGTAGAGCTTTCAAGAGTGAAAAATGGAACATACAATTTTAAAAGGCATTTCTTTTTTGTGTTTATTTTTGCCGTAACAGGAAATTTCAGGTGTTCTTTTATTAACAGTATACAGAGGTAGTCAAGTCCTGGCATGTCTAGGACAGAATATGATTAATGATAGTAAAATACAGGTCATAAGTTAGATATTGTCCATTTTTAGAAACTTTTTATTGTTACATAGGGGGAGGGGATGCTACTTGTGATGTTCGAACCTTCCACCTACTTTTGTAGGTGAAGGAGCTCACAAGTGAGCTACCTCTCAACCTCTTGATATTGTGCCATTGATCTCTGCTTTCGGCCTCGATTTTAGTTTTTTTGGTTGTGATAAGTGCTTTCCACCTGCAGAATTGATACTGAAGTCTCCACATTGAATAAACAACTTGAAGAAATAAAAACAATGAAGGATGCAAGTGAGAGTCATGAAACAATTTCCAAGGAGACTGCTGCTTCAATTGAGGTGAACCTAATTGGTGTTCTGCTACTTCCTTTTTTACTCCACCCACCCTATTTTGTTAGACACAATCAATCTGGCGTGGGGGAGCATGTTATGTTAAGCAGTAGAATAAAGAAACTATTTGGTGGTTAAAGTTGGATTGATCAAGTAATTACACATCATGGTTTAACCTCATATTGTTAAATGCGTTTAGATGAAGGTTTTATGAAATATTGTTACTTGAATGAAGCGTGTCAAAAGACTTTGAGATGTCCCCGTATGGAATGTTGTCTGGGAAGGAGTTGTTATATGTATGTTGGTATTTGATAAAATATCATTGGTTTTTTTATAAGATGGAAATGCGCTCCATATAAGAGGAAAGCAATGGAATATTCAGGCATTTTTCTCCATTCACTTCCAATTCACAAATCTGATCACTCGTTCAGAATTTCCAAATATGGTCTGACCCTGTGTAAATAAGATGGTAACATATGTTTCACATCAGTAACAAGCATACTTCACCCTACTGGCTTCGCGAGTTATTTTCTCTCTGCAGGCCTTATCTAGAAGGAGAATTTTACTTTGCTTTTTTTTCTTCATTGTAGTGCTTTGTTAAGGCAAGTGAAGAGTTCTACATGAGGTTACTGCATAAGATTCATTTTCCATTGCATAAGCAATGAGTTATAATAAGTGGTAAATAAGTGTCTTAACTTACCACAAATAGTATTTCTCAGAGCCCTGTGATTTTATGAGTTTTTGCTTATTGAAGAAGGATGTTGTGTTTGGGGATTTCATTAATCAAGAACATTATAAGAGACTGAAATGAAAGAAATTTTCCTAGCACCGCATTTGTTACACAAACCTACTTATCTTTTATAATTAGAAATTTATGATAGTTGATCGTGCCATTGATATTTTTTCAATAGGCTCTGAAAGCGGCACTTGCGCATATTCGAGTCTGCTCCAGATTAGAAGGGCTTCTACTGAAGAAAAAAACTCTTAAATATGGGGACTCTCCAGAAGTTCATTCTCAAAAGGTATATTACCCCTTTAATCTGATTATGTTTTTGTTTTCTCTAACAAAAGACGTCTAGGAAGTGCATCATGCTTCTCTTTTGTTTCATATGTTGTCAGTCAAACACCTTGTTAATATGTAATTTACATTCGTGTTTTGAGTGTCCCTGGGGCTAATGCCGCAATGAGTGAGATTTTCTGCCCGTGTATGCTTTATACCTTGGGTTGTCTATCCCGTATGTTGTGAAATACTTATATAGTATGTTATGTTCTGTAATTTAGAATTCATTGACTTTGATATTGTTATGGGCCTAGATATTTAACTTCTGTACATTTTTTCTTTTTGAATTTTACAATTTTTAAGGTTTTTTTCCATTATCCATTTTTTATGTACTTCTTAGTGCCTTGCCCTATGATAGGTAAAACTCCCTCCTCTGAGACATTTATTTACGCCAATGTAAAGGTTCTTTTAAGCTCAAGCTTTGTCAGGCATGCCGTTGTTGGTTGAGTTTGCCATATTTCAAAATTTCACTCATGAGTGATTTTGGTTTTATTAAAATCTTTCTTTCTATCTTTTTAGTTTGTTTTGTTTTTCATTTTTGTGGCTTAGTGTTCTACACTTTTTTGATGAAGAGCTTAGTGTCCTACAGTTCTACTTCCACAACTACATTTTGTGAATTAGCTGCTTTGGTTCTTCATTGCTATCTGTTGGGAACATCTATCTCTATCTTTTAGGGTATGGTGGATATCAAGGTATCTCTTATCAGTGTTTGAATCTAGCTTTTTACTTTGTCTTCCTGTCTTTTGTCTTCTGTACAGTTTGATTGAAATTTAAGGTCCGCGTGTCCGAGTTACTTTTGCTCTCGAAAACATCATGCTTCTGTTAATTTCTGTTTGCATAAATTTTATTAGCACAAACACCAATTGGAGATCCCATTATACATTGATGAGGCACGTTGTTCTAGCAAATCATCCGCTCGTCTAAAAAATAGGAGCTTTGCATCTTCCACAAGATTCAAGCAATATTTGACTATTTGTAGGTTGATAAGCTGAAACTCATATCTGAATCTCTTGCTAGCTCCACCAACAAAGCTGAAAAGGAGATCTCAGATCACAGGTTAAAACTGCACATTTCAATTTCTATGTTTCAGCGTTAAGCTGCAAATTGTTTGATTAGTCACTAATAAGGCCAAGACCTAAGCCTCATATATATTCCTTTTTTTAATCTTCATCTCTTCTGTATGTAGCATTATGTTAGTAACTTGCCTCTAGAAAGAATCTGCACTCTTTTTGCTTCAATTCTTGGCTTGCGCTTGTTCATTTGTTATCAGAACTTACGTCGAGATTTATGCCAGTAATTGATCTCATTCTTTATTTCCATGTTGCACGTCTACAGAATTTCATGCACCACGAGATCATTTTGTGCAAATGGGATTAGGAGAATAGTACACATGTTATCGAGAGGACTACCTTTGACTCAGAGGGGATTGCGGATGAGACTTGGTAACTTAAGTGACATGTTAGGTCCATTGGATTAGAGATGAACTGAAGGGGTTCGTAATGTAATATGCCATAAGTTGCCAAAAAACTCAAATAAAATAAAATAATACAACTCAGTTGGGTCATGCCTGAGAGTATTAAGGATGCCTACATATGCTAGAGTTCTTGGAAAGTTTATATGTTGGTGTCTCTGGAGTCTGGACAGAAAGGAATCTAAGATGTTTTGATGGAATATCAACTCCTAATCACACTCTCAAGACTAAGTGTCTTCTATGTCTATAGCTGGAGTAATCTTTCCCCCATAAACCCCCTGACAATTTTTTGGACTTGGTTAGCTCCTTATCTGTAGCATAGGGTACATTCTAATGGAGCTAACAAACTCACTTTTGTACTATTTGCATCTACTTGATGTCATTAATGAAATTACTTACTTCATCTTAAAAATAATACTAAAACTCAAATGAAGAAAAAGGTGATGCAGGGGTATCCCTCAAAAGCATAGGAGGTGAATGCAAAATTGTTTAATTGTTACTTGATGCTTCAGTAAGGTTTAGATATTCCTTAAGCAAGAAAAGAGCATCTGTATCACCATATCTGGTATATTGCTAGATAAAGCACAATGGCCACATTTCTGTGAAATTGCTTGCGCTTTCTACTTTGGGTGATTAATACTTAGTTAGCACATTATAAGCTTTGTGGATAATCTGGAACTGTTATGAAAGGCATAATCCATTTTCAAAACAACCTCTCAGGTTATTTTGGATAAGGAACAGCCTCTGAGGTTATTTCCAACATTTCTGGTAAAGCATGACCAATAACATCATATATCCTGGGGTAATATCTGGCTCTAGGTTAAAAACCACATATTTTGATTTCTCAGGTTGGAATTGTATTTAGGCTTTGATCATCCACTTCTATGATTAGTTTTGTACATTCAAGAACAGGAAGCTCCTCACCTAACTTGAAAGAAAGTTATTGTTTTTCAAGCAGTTTCATATAATATCTTACTAGATTATTACGCCTTTTTCCCAATGTACTGGTCCTTGTTGAGAAAAGCATCGAAATTAATGGGTATGTCTTCCAACACAGACGCTGTACCCTACCAATGTGTTACATGGATTCTAAGTGATTAATAGAACAGACTGGTCAGGCTACCTGTACTTGGCCTGACGAATTTAATTTGTTGGTGCCCATGCAAAAGATGCTGGAGAATTGAAATTTTCTGATTTTCTTTAGAAAATTGTGAAGTGATTTGAGTGTCAAATCAAGGTATATCTGTGTGTAAGTTCTGTTATGATATTTGTGTGTATATCAATGTGTATTAGAAGGATTATTGGCATGAACTCTGATGATTTCATATAGAGTAATACCTTATTCCCTCCATTCAAAGATGACTTGTATTAAGTGTTTTATGCTGCTGCTTCTTGGAAAAATTGTCAATATATATCTACATATCTAATTGTTTTATGGTAATTTCTTACTATGGACAGAGTTCAGAAAGAGGAGGCACTAAAATTTCGTGTTGCCAAGAGCGGTGAAGTTGGTGAAGTAGAGAAGGTAATGTGCTTATAAGACATTTCATTGTTGTTGGAATGCTTCATATGTTCCAAGTGTACTTACATAAAAGAAATAGGTTTCCCATACTTCTCTTGGAATATCCTGACGTGGCTGAAGGTTTTCGATATGTAGTCATAAGTTTCGAGAAGAGAGTAAGAAGATGAACTACCCTGCACACAAGCTAGCCCGGATGCCATGGTTATAAAAAAGAAAATATCCTGTATACTATGTCTACTTAAGTTTCATTCTTCCTTCATTATTTATTCTAATGTTTGCTGTGTATTTGCCGCATTAAACTTTACAAGTTAGTTAAAGCAGTTTGAGCTTCTGCTTGGACTGAAAATTTTTTGAGGTTATGGTTCCGTTGCTTGTTTTTCAGGAATTAGCAGCCGAGATTTCAGCTCTGGAGAAACAAAGAAACGAGATTGAAGCTCAATTGAAACAGGTAATCAGTTTTTCATGGGAGACACCATCTCTGCTTTGTTTTTTCACCTATAAAAATAGAACGAATCCGCCCTCCTTCATACTGTAACATACATTTTGGATTTAAGCTGAGTTATTTAGCGTATGCGCTACCTTTGACAATCTCTTTTCATCTTATCAACTGAAAGGTGTATGAAGTTTCATACTTATTTGTATTTTAAAGGAGAATGCTAGACACTACATTTAATGTAGTTTGATGTAGGCCAGAGACAGAAGGGTTTAATTGTTAGATGAAGACAAGTGTGCTTATCTATTAATTTCAGATAATATGATACTTTGTTTTCTCCCTAACAATGCAGTAATTTTTTCATGCTATGAAATTGAGCTAATCAAAGAAAGAGAAATTCCTACAAATATGGGTGCATCATTTGTCTTGATGATATGGGGTGGTACTATAGATAGGCAAGGTCTCGACAAGAAAAATTATCATCTGTGAAGGAAAGCTTCTAACCTTTCCTTCCCTTTTTAGCTTTACTGTATCCATTATGGTACGCCGCAAACCTTCAATACCAAGCTGATTTTGATTAAAGCTCCTTGATTTAATTAAGGAATTTTTATAATAAGATGCTATTTTAGGGTGAACCATTAACTCTGTTCTTATTATCATCTTTTCATCATCCCTCTCTATCTCTCTTATAAGTTGTAACAAAGAATATATTGATGACATTAAAAAATTTCACCATTCCGCTCCTATCTTCTTAAGTGTTTCTGACATAGTATGCTTTGGTTAGTTTAGGAAGTGTAACATACCTTCCACAAAAACATTTAGGTTACTGTATGTAAAAGATTTGATATTTATACAAAAAGTGGACTCTAAAATGGTGGTAAATGCTCACTGTATGTAGGTTTTGGTGGAACATAGCCTAACAAATGTGACTCTGCTGTGGATAACTGCAATACATAGTTTTTGAGGTCAAATAGTAATGCATTCTTCAATCAACTTTAATATCTAACCGCTTATGTGATTATTGAATTGCGCCACCTGTGTCCCCACGCAATGTTTTCCATTATATCTGTGATACCTCTTAAGTTGAGATAATATAAAAGGTGTTGATGATCAGTCTTCACTAATTGAAAAGAGCTTGACATTCCTTTAGTGTTTTTGCATTGAAATTGTGCTAATTTCCCATGTCCCAGTCCCTGACTAAACTGGGTTTCTTTTAGGTCAATATCTCCTTGGCAGCAGCTAGTGCACGCCTTCAGAATGTCCGAGAAGAGAGAGACCAATTCTATGACGCTAATGATGAGATTGTTGCTCATTTAAAAACTAGAGTATGTCTTTCTTCTTCTTCTTCTTCTTCTTTCTGCAATCAATTCTTCTTTTGCTTAGCTTCTACCTCCAGTTCTTAAGCTGTATCCACTGATATGAATTTCCAATTGTTCTCTTCTACATTTTATCATGAGTTCTCTATATCCTTGTAGGAAGACGAGCTATCAAAGTCCATTGGCTCATGTAGAGTGGAAGCAGATGTTCTTAGTTCATCGATAAAGTTTTTGGAGGATGCTTGGGCTCTTCAGTTCTCCTTTACAGAGACCAAAGAGAAGGAGGCCAAGTATGTTACAGGATTTACCACATGATCATTCTTCCGAATTTTAGGAAAAAAATGTTGAAGTACTACACCTAATATTATTGTTTCTTAAACCTTATCCTGAATGGATATACTTGAGCTTGCTTTATTTGGTAATTGTTGCTGCCTTGCATTCTTGTAGCGTTGAATTGGAAAGGCATGAAGATTATTTTGTGAACTTGGTCTTGAAACTTCTCTCTGCTTACGAGGTACTTTCTTGAAAAATGATCATAGTTGCTTTGTCTATACACACGTCCTTGGAATAACTCTTTGATCTATAATGTGTTTGTGCTTGTACAGAAAGAGTTGAGGCCTTCTGTTGATCGTATTAGAAAATATGTGGAGAACTTGAATAGTTTAGGTGAAGGGTAAGGTCTTTCTTTGCATTCATAAGCCTGTACATTTTTGTGTTCACATTGTTGACGCTTATTTTGTTTTCATATATAGCAGCTCCGCAGAAGAATCTGGTCTGGTTTCTGGTGAATTAAAAGCATTGAGCCCTAGGAAAAGTCTGGAGTTGGAGTACCTGGATTATGAAGCCAAGGTAAAAAATGACTACACAGGACCAATCTGATGAATCTTTATGAAATTGGTATTCATTTCAAGTCACAAGCTTCGAGCTGCCTCCACTCTTTCTGTCCAAGACCTAAATCTAGTGGAGGTCATTGGTGATTTGCAAGCTTTATCTGTTCCAACTTGCGCCTTGGTTTGTAATTAGTGTTGAAAATTATCCAAAGTGCTTTAATTGCCTAGTTAGGAGCAACTATAATTTATTTTCTGTTTGATATTGTATGTTTGTGCACTCCGGACTTATTGGAGTAGCCAACATGGCACAATCCTTGTCTCTCTGCACTTGAAGCTTGTTTTATGATTTGGAAATCTTTGTCAATATTCCAAATCCCACATAACCCTTTAAGCTTCTAAGTTTCCATATCCAAGTGTTGAACTTTCTAAAACCAGTGCAGAGGCCATTTGTTTGTTTTGCTCTCCGCTTATAGTTTCTTTCATCTGCCTTGCAATATCAATCCAGATTCCTAAGGTTTATGTCTCATCTTGATGCAGATTATTACCACCTTTAGTGTAGTCGACAACATGATGGAGCAGTTCTATGCTCAACAAGGGAAAATATCCAGGTTTGCTTGTGCTTGATACTTTTACTGTTTCATGCAGCTTTTGTTGGTTATCTAACTCTATCAAGTGAGCTACTTGTTCCCTTTTCATTCAGGAAAGATGAGCCAAAGATTAAAGAGCTGTTTGAGAACATTGAAAAGTTACGAGAAGAATTTGAATCTATTGAGAGGCCAGAACTGGAAATGGAGGTCCCGGAGGTCCCTACTCAAGAGGACGCTTTATCCCATAAAATTCCTGATGAAAGTACACATACTGCAAAGAAGGCAACAGAAGCCCCTGCAACTTCTACAAAACTGGAGCAGGTATCTGATACCCCATCCTATAAAATGCTAGATGAAAGTGTATCAATTCCTGCGAGGGAGGCAACAGAAGCCCCTGCATCTGGGGAGGAGGAGGAAAAGAAACCAGCTGCTACTAAAGCAGAGCAGGTGTCTGAAGCAGAGTTGGCAAAATTGGAATCTGAATCTGAAAACATTAACCAGGATTACTCTGCAGAAGAGATTGGTGGCTGGGAATTTGATGAGCTGGAAAAAGAGTTAAATACTGGGGACTCGGGCAATCCCCGGAAAGATAGAAACACCTAAACACAAAACTCAGAAATCTTCAATCCGTGTCGAATAATGAATGGACAGCCATGTATGTACACCAGGATAAGAAGCTTCCAGACCGAACCTCCTAACTTGAGCAGACTCTTCCAGACAAGTTGTATCTTTGGACGTGGTTCCATGTATTTATTATTTGTGTAAATTTGCGAAGTTGTGAAAGAACTGCATCATATCAAGAATTCAGAACCATGTAGGAACTTTGTTAGGATTATAACAGTCGAATGAATGTATCTTCACAATGCAGCATACATGAGTCTTTGTGAAGATCAGGTATACTTTCCACTTTCTAATGCCAAGTACTTAAAAGAAATTTTGGATGCAATACCCGAATTCTTCCTTCTAATGACCGCATATCGATGATTTTTTTCTCTCAGATGAAGCAGCAAGCATCGATCCGTTGAACCTATTATCAGGAGTGTGGTATGCCATTACTTTGTCATTAGGTGGTTTGTATTTTTAAGACTGGTCAATGGTGGGATCTTAAAATCGGGAAAGAAAAAAAAATTAGGGAGAATTTTTTCTTTAGACAAAATTGAAAATATAACTTTAGCCCTAGAAATACTAGTGCTATTTTCTGTTCAATAAGGCCATCTCCAACCTTGACCCCAAATTTTGTTTTGGGGACAATTTACTCCAATCATTCCCCCATTTTTTTCCCCAAAAAAGAATATTCCTTTTTATATTCTTCTCTCTCTTCTATATTATATTATTATCTTTCATTTCAATTTTTATTTTTTAAATTCTATTAAACAAATTCCATCTTTTATTTTCATTAATTTGTAATTTTTATTAAAATAATTTCATAAAATTTTAAATAATATAATTTGTACGCCATTATTATAGATTAACTAATAATTTAAATAAAAGTGAAATCATTGTGATACAAGATTCATATTTACACCATTTATTTTTTGAGATGATTATATATTTTTTGTACAATTATAACTTATAATAAAATTAACTTACAATTTTACACAAAATGCACGAAAATTAATTTATCAAAATTATACGCCAAAGTTAAGATGTAAATTAATATTATAAAGATATTACATATTAGGTATATTTAAAGAGTTAAATAATAAAATAATAATAATAAAATATAGTAGATAGTAATGGGGGAGATGAATAGTGTAACCCCATATTTAAGGGAACACTATTCATCCTCATTATGGGGGCAAAAATAGAGGTCGGTTGGAGCTTGTTTATCCCAAATTTTTCTCCCGTTATGGAAAAATGGGGTAAGGTTAGAGATGGCCTAACTATTTTTAAGTTTAACGTAGTGCCTCAGATCAGCGGGGCGCTTCCTTCTCCTACCAATATCCTTTCTTCCACCGTGAAAGGTGGTCCTCTCTGTGTGTTGTCTTAAACTTTTTTTCCTTTTTATGTTTTGTGGTTTTGTAGAGTTCATTACAAAAGTATTTAGTTATATTATCCTTTTAACTTGAAATCAATTAAAAATAATATAGAAGATCTGTAAATAAAACAAAAGGACTCTTCCATTCAAATAGTAAGTGAAATCATCTATTTTATGGTCATTCTATATGCATAGGTGAGGAGCCATTTAGCTAGGCGAGGAGCAGAGGCATATCCAAGTTGAGGGATATGCGTTCACGTGAACCCACACTCCTCTCCTTAAATCATGTATAATAATGTTATATTTCTTCAAAATTACGTAAATATGTGTATGAACTCATGCTTAAAGACTCTTACGGTGCAATTATTATTGGATGCGCACCTCTACAAATGAAATTGACAGTTCAAATCCTACTCTGAATGGTCATTTTTTTGGCACAGAGTATAGATATATATATATATATATTTGAAAATTACTAAAATTTCAAAAAGAATATAATTTTGAGCCTATAATTTTAGAAGTGTAATAGGTTCATGGTAAGAAACTAAAGTTAAACCCGTCAAATATAAATTCTAGATTCACCTCTTTACAATAGTATATCCATCCTCTTGAAATCTTGGATCCGCCTCTCGTGAGGAGACAATGCAGTTGGAGAGGTGGTAACTGATGTGAGCTTTTCCCCAAAGAAAAGAAAAACCATAAATAGAATTTAAACAGCCACCAGAATCCATTATGGTAACAATTGCGAATGAATCATCAAGAAGTTCAATCTGCACCTATACATCTACCCCGCTTAAATAACGTATTGAAGATATCATTAATGAGTTAGTTAAGTTTCAACTTGGATATTAAGTATACAGATGAGCTAATTATGTCCTTGTCTCCTACAAAATGTAGGCTACACTTAATTCCCTCTAGGAAAAAAAAGCAATATGTTGGGTGGGGGTCTAGTAATATTTTGATGGTGTATTAATATGTTCTAAATGTTTTCTGTTCAGCCACCATTGAATTGTTTAAGATATTTTTAATACGTAGGTCCAGAAAGTAAATAACTCCATCCTCTTATCATACCAGTAACAACGTTCAAATTTTCTAATTTTCGACCTTAACTCCGACATGGATCTTTTGATATTATTAAAATATAAAATTTACAAATATTTAACGTGAAAAATATTTACGAATAACCTTTTATAAAAAGTGAAATTTGTAATCTTGAAAGTATGATCGATTATCTAATACATTATTGATGTATATAGATTAACAAAAGTACACACATTTATATGACCAAGGAACAAACTTTTTTTTCGAATTTAACTTATATACACTACCAGCGTAAAAATTCTTTTTACACTACGAGTGAATTCTAAGTGGTGTAATCTTGCTCATCTTTAAAATGTTCCCCTTCTCCTTCATTTCCCCCCACACACATAGAGTGAGAGTGAGAGAAAGAGTGTGTGTACAATGGAAGATGCACAAAATAATGCAGAAGAAGATTACATAGAATTGGAGGTAATTAGCTCAACAAATTCTACCATTTCTTTATTCCATTTCAAAACCAACTCTCCACCACAAGCACCAAGATCATCAGAATTTGAATTCCAAATGTTGCCTAGTAATTTTATTGATAGTAAAGACACTAATAATTCAATATCTACAGCTGATGAACTCTTTTATAATGGAAAAATCCTCCCACTTCACCTCCCTTTTCGTTTACAAATGCTTGAGAATATCCTTCACAATCCAAGCAAAAAAAAATCTCTTCATATTAGCAAAAGTTTTGATGATCTTGAACAATCTTTTAACACCCCATTTTTCCAATCTTGTCATGTTAGTAAGGAACTCAATAATCAAGAAGATTACTTCTTTGGCTATTCAACAGATGATGAAATTATTTCAAGAAAATCAAAGTGGACTACAAGAAAGCTTAGGCTTATCAAGAACCTCTCATTTGATTCAAAAATTAAGTCTTCAAAAGGTTATCTCAAGTGTTTTATTAATAATAGTGTCAAATTAGTAGCCAAGAATGAAATATTTGGGAAAATTATTCATAATAGAGAAAGTCAAAGAAAGTCATCATTTTCAGGAGCTATTAAAAGATTCTTGACATCTAAATCTTCTTCTTCTGGCTCCTCAAGCAATTCAAATAGGAACAATCAAGATGTGCATAATTTGTTAATGAGAAGTAGAAATGTGTATTATTCAGAGGTTGAAGATGAGAACCCAATTCAGGCTGCAATTGCTCACTGTAAACATTCTCAACAGCAGAAGTTTCATTCAAGAAAGAGTAATGTAAATGACATTGGACTTGGCACCTCAGTATCAGCTTCCAAGTTAATCTTTCAAGAACAAGAAAGATCAGGACTTTGCAGGGGTTAGAAATCTTTCTTTTTCAAATTTGCCTTTTTTTTTGGGGGGGG
>ML313051.1:14613-61772 GCA_005239505.1 Nicotiana paniculata | reverse complement strand
ACTACAATAATTATCCTGCGGTTATCGAAGGATATAGTGATGCAAATTGGATAACCGACTCAATAGAAACAAAGTCCACAAGTGGATATGTTTTTACTGTTGGCGGAGGAGTAGTATCTTGGAAGTATTCCAAACAAACGTGCATCGCTCGCTCTACAATGGAACCAGAGTTTATAGCTTTGGTTAAGGCCGGCGAAGAAGATGAATGGCTTCGAAATTTCTTAGAAGACATTCCATTCTGGCCAAAACCTTTGGCTCCTATATGCATACATCGAAATAGTGAGGCTGCAATAGGACGGGCAGGAAGCATTATGTATAACAGAAAGTCTCGTCATATACGACAAAGACATAAAACCGTTAGATAACTACTCTCCAGTGGAATTATCACTATTGATTATGTAAGATCAAAGGATAATATGGCGGATCCGCTTACAAAAGGCCTAACTAGAGAGGGAGTTGAGAAATCATCTAAGGGAATGGGACTCTGGCTGAGGACAAGTCATCATGGCGGTAACTCTACCTAGAATTTTGGATATTCCGAGATCTAGGTTCAAGGAGCTCAAACAAAGTTGTGATTGACCGGTTCAACATTGTCAAAGTAAAATATTTGGTCTCTTCTCGTGATGAAGACAATGTTCAGTAACAAAGATAGAAATTTACACGTTCTTTAATGATTACCTAAGTTTGATGTGGTGTCAATCTAAAGGATTACACGTTTAGGAATCACCTATGTAAGTGTGAAGTGGAAGCTGCTTCAATGAGAATTCTGTAAGGCTAATTCTCTACGCACTTATGAAACCAGGAAGTGTTCATGGCTGAAACGAACACAACAATAAGAACCAAAAGACGGTTAAGGATTGGTTGTGTGACATATGGTTGTCTAGGTATACACTAAAGTTCGACGATTCAAAGATATCAAATCTACCGATTGACCGAGTATATCCGACATATGTTCACTACGGAAAGTTCAAAGGGAAACATACTTATCCAGATGAAATTAATCCTTACTTGCAAATCACACAGCTTTCATCTATAATCATTCTATTACAGCCATTCCCATTCATGTGGGGGATTGTTGGACTTTAAATCCATTGGGCTTAAAAGCAAGGAGTGTGAATCTGAAAATGGTGGGAAATAAAATGGAGGGAAATGAAAATTTGAATCAAGTGAGCTTTGTCATGAACTTTGTACCACATTGGTGAAAGACAACTACACTTGTGTGTATAAATATAGAATCACTTCTTAGAGCTCTTAAAAGGAGTTGAAGAGAATGAACCCTCGCGCCATCGTCGTCGCTCGGCTGGACTTCGGCTTTGGCGTTGGATTTGGCTTTGGCTTTGGATTTGGATTTGGATTTGGATTTGTCAAATGATCGATCGATAAGATTATTTTTGGACAAAAATTATTTAATTAATTATTTAAGAATTAATTAAGTGCCAGTCAGTTCATTAAAGAAATTAACTGAAACTTATAATCCAAACGATGTCTTTCCCTTCTGAACAGACACCTCTTCCTGAACAGACATCACACTACCTATAAATTCCGAGGCATGGCTTCGTTTTCACTCACTGAAAATCCAGAATTTCTTTCTGAAAAGTACTGCATTCTAATTCGCAGTCTCTCTCTCAAATTCGTAAGTGTGATTTTGCTCCGTTCTTTGAGTTCGTTGGTATCCTGCAATTTGTATTGCCAGTGTTGCATGAAGGTTTATTCCGTTTCATCCTGGGAGGATTTAATCCATTACCTTGGAAACTTGTGAGGGGTTTAAAATTCCTTAAGGACGCACAAGGAAATTGTGGACTCGGAATATTTCTTATCATTTACAAATTTTCTGTTTCTTATAACAGTTTTCTAATTTCTATTTTAACACAGTTTCGACAACAGAGGTTTGGGTCATAAATACAGAACTTTTAGGACAGTGATGCTTGGCAAAGCACCTTATCCACTACAAAAAAAATGAATTTAGCTACGAACGCCGTCACTAATCTGTCGCTAAAATGCTTGTAGCTAGCAGAATTTTTTGATAATTTGTTGCTACTCCGTTGCTAAATGAGATTAACGACGGATTTTTCTGTTTAGCTACAAAATTTATCCTTCGCTAAAACCTGATTTTTTAGTAGTGATCCAATTCTGAGCCAATTGGTCACTTCCCTAAGAGGCTTTGATCTTAGAGAGGATGAAGAAGATAATCCACAACCAAGTGAATCACAATATGGAGGTTGCAACACAAAGGACATACAACAACATATGTAGAGGAAGTTTCTCAAATAGAAGAGGTAACATGAACTATAGTTCAAGAGATAGAGGCTTCAAGCGTGCTGGACAGAACAACAATCAAAACACTCAAGGATCTGGAAATACTGCTAAGGGACAGGAAACCAAAGGATCATCGGCCTACCAGATATGTGGCAGAAATAATTACACTGTAATAAAGTGCTTCTACATATGGGACTTCTTCTATCAAGCACCAGAAGATTTTCCACAGACTCTTGCTATGCTCAATGTGAACAGTCGGAGTGGTGGAGACAATGATCACTATATGAATTCTGGAGTAAGCACTCACATGACCAACAATTTAGGTAAATTATCCAACTTAACCTTACAATGGAAATGATAAAATTATAGTATAAAATGGACATGAACTGGACATCACACATGTTGGAAAAGGAATAATTTCTGATTTAAGGATGAGTGAAGTTCTAGTAGTTCCTAAGCTCAAAAAGAATTTGTTATCTGTAAGTAAGATTACTATAGATAATTTTTTCTCTATTGAGTTTGATGAATCATCTTTTATTGTAAAGGACAAGAGGACAAGGAAACTGATGGCCAAGTGTTCTAAAAGAGGAGAGATATATGCCGTGAAGGTGGACAACCTACTTGCTTTGAATGCAACACAAACAAGGAGAAGCTCTAGTGATATTTGGCATGCGAAACTTGGGCATCCAAATTCTAGGTCCTTAGAAGTACTTAGTAACAATAAGTCTATCAATGTCACATATTGGAGTAAAAATTCTACAGTTTGTGTTAGTTGTCAAATGAAAAAAGGTTGTAAACTACCATTCAATTTGAGAAATAAAGTTGAGATTGAACCTCTATTGAAAATTCACTGTGGCTTATGGGGTCCTGCTCTTGTTGAATCTCCCCAGCATATAAAATACTATGTTTTACTTGTTGATGATCACATTAGATATACTTGGTTGTATCCTTAAAAAGAAAATCTGACTTCTTTGAAACATTTGTCAAATTCCACAAAATGGTTAAGAAACAATATTCAAAGAGTATCAAGATCTTTCAATGTGATAGTGGAGGTGAATTTTCAAGTTCTAAATTTGTTAAGTAATTAGAAGACGGTGGCATTGTAAGACATATTTTTTGTCCTCACACACCTGAGCAAAATGGCATTGCAGAAAGGAAACATAGACATGTAGTGGAAACTGGATTGATACTACTACTACATGCTAGGTTACCTTTATATTTATGGACTGAAGCATTTCTCACAGCAGTATTCCTCATAAATAGATTTCCATCCTCTTTGCTTAAAAAGGAAACACCATTTCATAAATTGTATGGTTCACACCCTCATTACAACAATTTGAAAGTGGTTTGGTGCAGGTGTTTCCCTTACTTAAACGGAAAATAAAAGTTCTCACCTAAGTCCTATCCATGTGTGTTCATTGGTTACAGTTGTTTGCATAAAGGCTATAGGTGCTTTCATCCAACCACACGGAAGGTCTTTGTGTCAAGACATGTTGTCTTTGATGAACTAACACTTTCCTATGTATAGGAAAACAAGACTGACAGTGCACCAAATGACTCTAGTCATATGGCCACTTTCTTTAAATTTTTCTCAGAATCACAAGCTAAGTCTCGTTCATCAAACCCTAATATTGTAGGGTAAGTGTTGGGAGCTGATCATGATGCCATTGCAACTGATGTTTCAAATGATCAAAGTGTTATGTTGGGAGCTGATCATGATGTCGTTGCAGCTGATGTTTCAAATGATCAGGATGATGGTGTTACTGCTCAAACAGCTGCTCCAACTACTGGTCACAGTGATGTTGTTGAGTGTAATCTGGATGAGGTTATAGAGGTCACAAACAGTGTTGTTGAGCCTTCTACAAACATGCAAAACTCAGACACTGATGAATTGCACTCAAAGGCCTCTCACTCAGATGAAACACCTATGCAGTTCACAGTGACATATCCAAGAGGATTGCAGCTATAAGTGGACTTGCCACACTTCTTCAATGCCCAGGTTGAAGCACCTATAGCAGAAAACATAGTTCATGCTGATTCTGAAATCACTGCTCAAGGTCATAACATGGTCACCAAAGTCAAAGCTAGAGTCTCTTCTTATAACTCATACCTCACTAGCTGTTGTACAAACAAAACTAGAAGAACCTAAAACTATAAAAGAAGCTCTTAATTTCCCTCACTGGTTTAAAGTTATGCAAGAAGAATAAGCAGCTTTACATGAAAATGAAACTTGGATACTAGTTCCCAGAACTCTAACAATGGGGCATGAATTTTCTATGAAGGATCTTGAACCCTTGAGTTACTTTTTACGTATTGAAGTAAGCTATTTTCCTGGAGGAATCCATTTGAATCAAAGCAAATATGGAAATGATCTGCTTTGAAAAGTGGATATGGCAAATGTAAAAATAGTGCATACTCCACTAGCTTAGAAGCATGGTCTACAAGAAGCAGCTGGCAAAGTAGCTGATCCCTCAGCTTACATAAGCATTGTAGGAAGTTTGCAGTACCTCACACTCACAAGACCAGACATTACTCATGTTGTTAATTTAGCAAGTGAATTTACGCAGAATCCAAACAACATGCATCTTCAGGCAGTAAAGAGAATACTGAGGTATGTCAAAGGGACCATCGATCATGGACTGAGAATCATATCATAGTTTTCCTTCAAGCTCTATGGAGTCTCAGATGCAGACTGGGCAGGATGCGCCATTACAAGGAGGTCTACTACTAGATATAGTATATACCTTTGTGCAAATTGTGTCTCTTGGTCATCAAGGAAGCGGAACACTATCGCAAGGTCAAGGTGCTGAAGCTGAGTATAGAGCACTGGCAGCAGCTGCAGCGAACATACTTGGATAAGCTATATTCTACAAAATATTAGAATGTATATCAAGACTGCTCCTGTCTTATTTTGTGACAACTTGAGTGCTCTATACATGACTACAGATTCAGTAATGCATGCTAAAACTAAGCATGTAGAACTAGATTACCACTTTGTCAGAGAGAAGGTAGCTCAAGGACAATTGATTACTCAGTTTGTTAGGTTCAAGGACCAACTAGCAGATGTTCATACAAAGGCTCTTGGCAAAGACCAATTCCAGTTCTTTCGAGACAAACTAGGTGTAGTGAAGTCACCTCTCACTAGCTTGAGGGGAAGTGTTGAAGATAATGATCAAACTAACAAACCTGATAATTATGCAATCACTTAGTCTTAGTTTACAAGAATTAGGACTCGTTGAATTAGCTATCCTAGAAGAATCCTACTCTATGTTGTATAGCCAAAATATAGGATCAATATTCTATATAAATATATAGGACTCATATGATTGAAAATATATTAGTAACTGCCTTCTTCACATGGTCTCCGCACCATAATTTTGCAGTTATGAGAAGTTAATTGTAATTAAGTTATTTGTTAAGTGAATTTATGATTTAGATTTGACGTTGCTTTTGCATGCAACACATTGTGGATCAAATCTCATTTTTTTGCTAGCTAACTAGACAATTTGCACATGTGATGCAGAGGAAATGGAGAGAAAAATTAATCTATTTTAGGAGATGGTGGAGTAAGAATCTAATTCCATCTCCATTAATGAAACAATAAATGTAACCAATCTCCTTTAAGGGAATATGTCTTTTTGAGCTCATTTTCATGCAAAAAGCAAACCTGTTTCTGTATATACCATGCATACATTAGTTGGAAAGCAGGCACACCATTTGATGGCTGCAGCTTTTTCTCTATGCAATTATTTGTTCGATTGCTGTCACATCCTCCTCTTCCCCTCAACACTAACGACTTTAATTTGCATGGGACAGATCTTGGAAAATTCAGCTGCTCCACAATCTGCGTGTATCAATAATAACACATTCAGTATACTCTTACGATTTTTGTGTCTGAAAAAAATAAAGTATACACAAAACTTATTATGGAGATAAAGAAATTATTTCCGAAAGAACCTCCGCTTATATTATTTGGGCTATATTTTCAGGAGCCATTTGCGGATTCAAGAGTTCAGTTTAATGGTTAATCAATTAAGATAAAAATTACGTCTATTCAATGCATGGGTGATTACTTCATATATGTTTAAACTAATTTTGCGAGTAGATCGAGTAACTTGATACATGTATTGATAAAAAGTAACAAGTATTCGATAAACTAATCAAGATGCTCATAAATTTGTCCGAACAAAAGTATCAAGATTCATTAACTAGTCAAGTAGCTGGCAAATTTCTTTTTGAGCTGTAAATTACGATTATTAAGTTGTTGACATAGGGCATATGCGGATTTGTAATGGTAGTTTTAGATATATACGTAAGTTCTATGCATTAGTGATATAAAATATTTAAATAAACAATCAACATATCACTTATTTGATAATTATAGATAAATTACTTTATTAGCATTAATGGATAATTAATCAGGAAAAAATAATAACTGATCTCCAATCACATTTTAAAATGTATTTATAATGAAATTTTATTTATATTATCAGTACAAAAAAACCTAAATCCATATACTTATACATCGTACTAATTAATTGACACACATTACCACTAAAAAATGACGGATCTTGGTTCAATCACGCTTTAAAATCATAGATCTAATTTTGGTTTATGACACACCACACATGTTCTTCTAAATAAACCTCACGTGGTTAATAGGTGAAGGTGCTTCTGCCACAGATTCCAAATTATTTGTTTAGTAATTAGGCTGGAAATTCGATGACCTGATAATGTTGTTTAATGGATTAATAACTTTTTACATGCCATGCATGCCTAGAGAAAAAAATAAATAGTTCTCTAAATTGTAATGAGAGAGATAATGCATTAAATAATTAAATTTTTAGTTGGAATATATAGGCAGAATCTGCTTTGATTTCACCAAGTGGTCTAGCTAGGAGCCCTACGACATGAGTGGGTGGGCAAGCCACAAGAGGGGTATAAAAGAAAAGATATTTATTTAATTATGTCATTTATAAAGTAATAATTATATAGTATAATTTTTAACGATAAGTAAATATTAATTGGTGATGTAATAAAAATAATAACTAACTTACTATTACAAATAAAAATTTATTACTACAATAAAATTTTTACATTGTTTTAAGAGTATATATATCCTCTTATCTAATTTTATTGTTTGCAACAAGTGCAAATATGTCTTTATCGTCGTACTATTTTCTCCTCTGAATTGTATATAATGGCTATCTATCTACACATGAGTTTTTTCCTTTTTCCAGTTCAGCCAACTGCTTTGTTAGTCAACACAGGATAAAAGTTAGTAGTATTTTCTTTGAGATCAATGGTTACTAACAACTGCCTATAAGAATGGATGATAGCTTTTTATAATCCTATTTTTACACAATAAGAGTACCAGCAATCTTTTACCTGCATTATATTTTACATCAAATCACATCTGCATATCAGCCAAAAAAGTACAAATAATTTATTTGTTTATTAAATTAAAAGTGCATTGTAGTTTTTGAAGTTCACAGAGAAACAAAACCAATGGGATTGAAGCAACCGGCCCAAATGGGGAAGCCCAATAACTGTTGCCAAAGTAGTTAGTCCAAGAAATCGCGTTAAATTAGGGGCTTTTGCATCCGTACCCACTTTTTGTATCACGTTTTAACTTATACCCGCTTTGTAAAAAAAATTGCCTCCGTACCCGCTTTTGCGCATAACTTCAGCATGCGGGGCTGAAGTAGCAAAAGCAATCACGCAAAACTTCAGCTTTCTAGTAGACGACTTGCGAACTTCAGATCTAGAGCTGAAATTGTTGTCTTGTAATTAGGGAACTTCAGCATACGAGGCTGAAGTTCTCCAGTTATAAAAACAAAAATTTCAGCATACGGGGCTGAAGTTCCCCAGTTATAAAGACAAAACTTCAGCCCATTATGCTGAAGTTTTGTCTTTATAACTGGCGAACTTCAGCTCAGCGAGGGGAAGGGAGCTGAAGTTATTTAAAAAGTGGGTAAAAGTTAAAAGTTTTAAAAAGGCGGGTATAGGTTAAATGGGGGCGAATAAATAGGGTACCCCGCGCAATTTTTACGTTAAATTGCACAGGAGGATCTATTTGGTCATCCATATTTAACTTATACTCACTTTTTAAATTTTTTAACTTGTATCCACTTTTTAAATAACTTCAGGCCTCTTTCTCCCCCTCCTTCGTGTTCTTCTTCTTCTTCTCCTTCTTCTTCTTCTTCTTCTTCTTCTTCTTCGGGTAATAATGATTTTATATGGTGGTTGTGAATATAGTTTAATGTAATTTATGAGGTTTTACAATGGTGAGCTGTTATGACGCTTTATTTTTTACTATTGCTTAGGGTTTCTTCTTCTTATTTTTCTTAATTGCAAAATGGGTTCATTATATTTATTGTTGTTTTGACAAATTGATGATTGGGGTTTGTTCCTGATGATATTTTGAGGTTATGTTTCAAATTTGAGCTCATTTGGAGTAGATTTAGGTATTAAATCGTATATTGAATTGTTATAATTCGAAGAACAAATTTCTGTTTCTGGGCAATTTTCACTTCAGACTTATTGGGCCTTAAGTGAATGAAAATGTTTGTTGCAATTTAGACTTTTTGGGCTTAAGTGCATATGAAGTGCAATTTTTCACTTAAGACTTATTGGCCTTAAGTGTAGCAAAACGTTTGTTGCACTTTAGACCTTTTGGCCTTAAGTGCATCTGAAGTGCAATTTTTTACTCCAAACTTATTTGCCTTAAGTGCATCTGAAGCACAAATTTTCACTTCAGGTTTATTGGCCTTAAGTGAATGAAAATATTTGTTGCACTTCAGACTTTTTGGCCTTAAGTGCATCTGAAGTGCAATTTTTCACTTCAGACTTATTAGCCTTAAGTGAATCTGAAGTGCAATTTTTCACTTCAGACTTATTAGCCTTAAGTAGATGAAACAATTAGTTGCACTTCAAACCTATTTGGCCTTAAGTGCATTTGAAGTGCATTTTTTTCACTTCAAGCATTTTTTTAAAACTTCAAACCCGATAAGTCTGAAGTTGATCGTAAAGTGGGTACGCTTGCAAACTTTTTTGTAAAGTGGGTATAGGTTCAATTGTGACCCCAAAATCGGGTATAGATGCAAAAGCCCCCATTCACTTACCATTTTGGCTATATCTTAGAAAAATAGCCACCGTCATAGATCTAAAATTTATCATGTAAAACTTCAAAGTTTCACTTATAAAATGACCCTCAAATATGTTAAGTTTAGAATTTTAATAATGATCAATAATCGAAAGAAGCCTTGACTAATGACATCTTATTGTGTGCAGATCTGGATAGCAACATCATTGATGAAAGGAAAGAAGATCATACTCAACAGTTATGTATTTTGACATGGAAAATGAATCAATCAATCAAAGAACAAAGAAGGAAAGTCTAACAATTAGCTCTGTCAAAGATTCTCAAGCGCGCAAGAATGGGAAGAGAGCTAATCACGCGAGAGACCAAATCTAGAAGAAATGGAGAAAGCAATTCGTCAAGATTAAGGATGAATCTAGCCACCCTTTCAAGCTAGATTCATAAGGCTACCCTTGGGTCGCACTCTTAGATGTCTATATCTCACAAGGAAAGGTCTCCAATAATAACTGCCCTACAATCTCATAAGACAAGGAAACAGAAGATTCATCGAGCTATAAAGGAAGAAGTAGAAGAACATCCAAAAGCACGCAACTACATCATCTGTTTCTACACCTTTTTAGTTCTTAATACAAACACTGTATTCTTGAGTATACAAGTGTCACAAAAAATAGGAAGAGTTAAAAAATAAAACGAGAGTTGTGTCAACATTATAAAGAATCACTGTTGTTGTATATCGTTGGCGGTGAACATACTAAAACCATCATTGTTGTAAACACTTACTAAAATATCTAAGAAAACCCTTGTACTTTCAATTGGTATTAGAGCAGGACTCACGGACATTGTTTAACAGCAAGTGAGGAAAAGATCATGGCATCAAACACAGTTATTAGTGCACTATTTCAAAAAGGAACCTCTCAGGTACGACCTTCTTACTTCAATGCCCAACACTTATCTCATTGGAAAGTGTGCACGGAGACCTATACTATGTCATATGACATTAAGGTTTGGCGTGTGGTAAAAAAGGAAAATCTTCCAATTCCACCAACGAAGGATAAAAATGGCCATATTATAGTATCATATGATCCTCTTGATTTAGATGATTACACTGAAGAACAATCAATCGTTATTCAAGTGAATGAAAAGGTGAAAAATCTGTTGTAATATGCTATCAACAGTGAAGAATCAGAAAAGATATCAAGCTGTGAAATTGCAAAAGAAATGTGGGATAAGTTAGAAGTCACATATGAAGGAACCAACAAAGTGAAAGACACAAGGATCAATCTCCTAGTTCGAGATTATGAATTGTTTCAAATGAAGGGTGGAGAATCAGTGGAGGAAATATTTTCTAGGTTCAACAAAGTCCTTGGAGACTTAAAATTCTTTGGTAGACCAATCAAAAGTTGAGAACAAGTCAGAAAAATTCTGAGAAGTCTTCCCACAATTTGGAAACCGAAAGTCATTGCTTTGGAAGGTCAGGATCTTAGAAAAATGTCCTATGATGAACTCAGAGGTGATCTAATTGAATTTGAGAAAACACACTTAGACATGCAAGTTCAAGAAGAATAAAGTTGCATTTAAAGCAACTGTGGCTGAATTGAAAAATGAAGAAGAAGAAGAAAAACAACAACAACAAGATGAGAATATAATTATGCTCTCCAAAGTTGCAACAAGCATGATGAGGAAAAATAGAAATAGCAGAAGAGGAAAATCAAATTCAGAAAAGGAAAGATGAACAATGAAAATGAAAAAAAAAGGATGAAAGATGCTACGAATGTGGAAAACATGGACACATTCAAGCCGAATGCCCTGAATTGAAAGAAACTAAGTAGGAACTTTCAAAAGAAGAAATCATTTGGAGCTTGAAATGATGAAGAAGAATCCGATCACGAGGAAATTTCCAACATGTGCTTCATGGACATCAAAGAAGATAGCAAAGAAGATTCAGGTGAACTTGGTCTCATGGAAAACGAAGGAACAAGTGAGGTATGTCTTCCTACATGTCCTAACTATCATGTAATCCAAGAATTTATTGATATTGCTCTTGCAGATATTGAGAACGTTCTTAATGAACTCCGAATAATCCAAAGAAAAAAGAAAGACTGGCTTTGAAGTTGGAAGTGTGTGAGATTGAGAGAGATATGCTTCAAGATGAAGTTAATGAACTTCAACTTCAACTGAATGGATTGCGAAAATCCACAGTCATAGTTCAGTTAGATCGAATCAATTTACTTCTCATAAATCTTTGACTAGAACTAGAAATCTCTCTACATGTACTCATTGTGGCAAAAATGATCACAACACTAACCATTGCAGGCTTAAAATCAGACGAGAAAAAGTCTCTGAAAATTACAATAATCCCTCATGTTTTTATTGTGGAAAACTCGGTCATACCTCTAATCATTGCAGGTTTAAGAACAACAGGAGATGGTTCTAGCGACCCAAGCCCTCTAGTCAAGCTAATACTCAGAGCACTAACCAATCAGGACCCAAGCAAGCTTGGGTACCTAAAAACAAGTAACACCGTAGGAAGAATCAAAAAGGAAAATGGTATCTTGATTGCGCGTGTTCCAGATATATGACTGGTGACAAATAACTGTTCAAAACTGTCACCAAACTATATGGATGAACATTCACTCTTGGAGACAAATCAAAAGAAAATGTAATTGGAGTTGGAAGAGTTCCCCTCAGGTCAACATGTGATGTAGATGAAGTGTACTTGGTTGATGAACTTGGATACAACATTCTCAGTATCAGTCAACTATGTGACAATGACTATGAGGTTCGTTTTTTAAGACATGTTTGGTTTATTGAAGACGGATCGGGTAAAGTTATTCTTTTTTGAAATAGAGACAGGAATGTCTATACCATCAGTAACATAGATAGTCTTGGTAATCAAATTTGTCTAGCCTTTATGATTGATGATCCTTGGGTATGACATAGAAAACTTGATCATGCCAGCATGCATATTATTCATAAACTTCCCTAGAATTATCATGTCATTGATCTTCCAAAACTGAATTTTTTAAAAGATCAAATTTGTGATGCATGTCAACTAGGAAAACAAACCAGGTCCTCTTTTAAAGTTATAAAACATTGTTTCTACTACAAAACCTCTTTAACTCCTGCATATGGAGTTATGGGCCTTTTTGGTCCAACTAGAAATGCTAGAACATGTGGTAGAAAATATGCCTTTGTTATAGTAGATGATTTTTCTCGATTTACTTGGGTTATCTTTCTAAGTCATAAAGATGAGGCATTAAGGAACTTTGAAGTCTTTTGCAAGAAGGTGCAGCGGGAAAAAGGTTACTACATATCTTCCATAAGAAGTTATCATGGATGAGAATTTGAAAGCAAAGCATTAGAGAACTTCTGCAATGATCAAGGGATTTCTCACAATTTTTCATCTCCAATTTCACCGCAACAAAATGGAATGGTAGAACGAAAAAATAGAACCTTGCAAGATATAGCAAGAACTATGATTGTGGAAAATTTACTTCCACGCCACTTCTAGGTAGAAGTTGTAACCACAACATGTCGCATCATCAACAGATGCTTAATTCGACCTATTCTCGAGAAGACTCCATATGAACTATGGAGAGGAAAAAGACCCAACGTAAGTTATTTTCATCCTTTTGGTTGCAAATGCTTCATACACAACAATAAAAAACAATTTTGATAAGTTTGATCCCAAAAGCTATGAAGGCATTTTCTCAGTTACTCTCCCTCTAGTAGAGCACATAGAGTTTTTAATAAGCGTACTCTTTCTATTGAAGAATTTATACATGTTGTCTTTGTGGTCACTACCCCTCGCTTAACGAATGAAAAACTTCCTAAAGATGAAAAATTTTCATAGTTCCAAAGTATATAAATACAGATGAAAACACTCATGATGAGGTGACTGATCAGCAAGATCAGTCAACTAAACAGTCCTATAAACAATCAGGAACCTTATACAACTGTTCAGACAAATTCTGTTGAAAAAAAGCCAATATCAACTATTCCAAATGAATGGAAAAGTGAGCCCGGATATCTACATAAGTACATCATTGGAGACCCTTAGGAAGGAACGAAAACTAGAAAATCACTAAAGGAGACATTGAATATTGCTATCAAATCCCAGTTCGAACCAAAAAAGGTGGATGAGGCCCTTGGGGACAAAAGCTGGATAACTGCAATGAAGGAAGAGCTTGATCAATTTGAGAAAAATAAAGTATGGGAACTCATTCTTAAACCACCAAATACATCCATTGTTGGAACAAAATGGGTGTACAGAAATAAGTTGAATGAATCTGGACAGGTCGTACGAAATAAAGCTAGACTGTTCGCACAAGGATATTCACAGCAAGAAGGAATTGATTACGAGGAGACCTTCGCCCCTGTCACCGGGTTAGAATCAATTCGCATTCTATTAGCCTATGTTGATCGCAAGTGTTTTAGACTATTTCGGTTGGATGTGAAAAGTGCTTTCTTAAATGGGTTCATCTATGAGGAAGTATTATTAAGCAACCTCCGGGATTTGTAAAGGAATCCTTTCCAAATAATGTCTACAAATTGTCCAAAGCACTGTACGGTCCAAAGCAAGCTCCTAGAGCTTGGTATGAAAGACTAAGCTCATTCTTAGTCGAACAAGGGTTTGACAGCACTAACCTTGTTTTATGTAAGGACTTTTCAAACATCATAAAAGGGGAATTTGAAATGTGATGGGGGGAATTAACTTTCTTCCTTGGGCTTCAAATCAAGAAAGTACAGAATGATATTTTCATTAGTCAAACAAAATATACAAAATGTCTCATAAAAAAATTTGGCATGTCCAATGCAAAAGCATAGGAATGCCTATGAGTTCGTCAACTACCTTGGATGAAGATAAAGATCGTAAGAGTGTCGATGCAATATCCAGGTATGGTTGGTTCTCTACTCTATCTTATAGCTAGTCGACCAGATATTATATTCAACGTTTGCAAATGTGCAAGATATCAGTCAACTCTTAAGAATCCCACTTGACTGCTGTTAAACGTATTATCAGATATTTGATAGGGTCAGTCGACTATGGATTATGGTACGAAAGCTAAGATTTCTTTGATCTCAAAGGTTTTTCTGATGCAGATTTTGCAGGAGATAAAATTGACAGTAAAAGCAAAAGTGGAACGTGCGAATTACTTGGAAAATCTCTTATATCCCAGCACAATAAGAAAAAAGTTGTGTATCCCTATCTACTATTGAAGCAGAATATTTGGCAGTAGGCAAATGCTGCACCCGAGTCCTATGGATTATGCATCAACTATTAGATTATGGCTTACGCCTTAACTGCATTCCTATTATGTGAGATAATACTAGTACTATTTGTCTGTCAAAAAATTCTATGCATCATTCTAGGACTAAGCATATTGAGATTAAGCATCATTTTATATGTGATCATGTTGATAAAGGTGATATTGTGTTAGAATTTGTCAATACTGAAAATAAGTTAGCATATATTCTTACAAAACCATTGCTTGAAGAAAGATCATATTTCCTTCGAAACAAAATTGGTATTTGTACAATTCCCGTATAATTGTACTTAGTGTTTTCTATAATTGTCCAAGTTTTTTCCATATTTATTCTTCGTAATTTTCGCCCAAAAAATCTTTTAGTACTTGATTAGTCTGTACATGCATTAATTATGAACTAACAGCGGGCTTGCAGAAGGCAAATTTTTAGTTTCTCTTCACACGTCTCTCTGAGAATCGAGGCGTCCATTCAAACCCTTTTTTAACCCCTTCCCCCTCGATCATATCTCCCATTCTCTCAAAGAAACTCAATCTCTATCTCTTTGTTCTCTTTTAGTCATGGACAAAACCAAATCCTCTCCTTCCTCCTCTATACCCAGAGAAGACACCGCTTTAAGAAAACCAAAGATGATCCTGTTGATGTAGAATCCTAAGAAAGCATAGACCATCTATTGACCGAGGATGGTTCCAGTGATTCTCAGGAAGACATTCTCATCTTTCAAATGAGGGGGTGGGGTGGGGGGGGGGGGTAACGTCCAATGGAGTCCATCCCCAAATAATCTTCTCCAAAAAGAGGAAAAATTTAAAGTGTAGAGTTTGGCTGTGAAGACAAGATGAACTTATATTGACCAATATCAGGGGGATTTGCTACCCCGTACTGGTTCTCTTAGTAATATGTCTCTCAGAGATGTGTTTGTTTTGTACTGTTTGGTAAATGGGAAGGACATCAATTGGTTCAGTACATGCTTGGAAGCAATAGGGATGTCTCATCTTCTGCGAACATTTTTTCCTATGGTTTACTAATCTCTCACATCTTGAAAGTTATGAAAGTGGATTTGTCCCTCTGTGCTCCTAAAACCATCTCTAACGCAGATGACAAGATTTCTTTTACCATGATGGATATACCTTGATTGAGGGAATATGGCTTAAGAAAGACAAAGCACCTTAGTTCATCCCTTATCAGAGCATTGGAGAGATTAAATCTGAAGCCAACAAATCCTCTTCCTCAAACTAGCTACTGCTAATGCAGCAAAACATTGCAAGTGTCAAGGAATTACTAACCTCTATACATGAACAGGTGGACAAGATCATGGCAGTAACTAAGGAAACTGGAGCAGATGTGGCTAGGCTAAAGATCACTCTCCAAGCCACAAGGAGGCAAGGATCAGGGCTATGCAGTATGTAACTGAGAAGCTGACCAAAGTCACCAAAGATATTGATGCCTCTTATGACAGTTTCTGCACCAAAGTGAACAATACCCTGAAGTATTTCCTTGCAAGGAATTAAGTGTCTGGATTCTTAGACATTCTTTTTATTTTTATTTTGTGGATGTTAAAACTGTTTCATTTGGTTGTGTCTGGATGAGCATGTCAGTCGACTAGCTCAGTATAACTGCTAGTTGTATATAATTTTTGTCTGCTTAACTAGTACTATTATTAGCTATTTTTCTTCTTTCTCTTTTTTTGATTGATGTCAAAGGGGGAGAAGAAAAGGAGTACAAAGACAGGGGGTACACTCATAAAAGGGAAGTACCCATAAATTAGTCGAACTCTTTTTAGATTATTGTCATCATCAAAAAGGGGGAATTATTAAGTTTAGAATTTTAATAATGATCAATAAGCTAAAGAAGCCTTGACTAATGACATCTCATTGTGTGCATATTTGGAAAACAATGACATTGATGAAAGGAAGGAAGATCATACTCAATGGATATGTATTTTGAACTTTGCTTCATATGAAAAATGAATGAATCAATCAAATAACAAAGAAGGAAAGTCAATCAGTCAGCGCTCTCAAAGATCATCAAGCACGCAAGAACGGGAAAAGAGATAATCACGGGTAGAGACCAAATCTAGAACAACCTGCGGAAGCTCAAATCAAGGAGAAATGGAGGAATCAATTCATCAAGATTAACGATGAATCTAGCTACCCTTTGAATCTAGCTTCATGAGGCTACCTTTTGGTCGCACTCTTAGATGTCTATGCCTCACAAGGAAAGGTCTGCAATAATAATTTGTAACGATCTGGCGGGTTCTTTTGAGAGTAATAACCCCAATCCTCTATTTACTTCTTTTCCCATATATTTTTCTGCTTATGTGACTTGCTGGGAGGTTTTATTTGTGGTTTCAGAGTGATTTGGGACACTTAGTCCCCAAAATGGAAGCTTAAGTTCTAGGATTTTGACCGTAGTTGGAATTGTGTGAAGACAAATCTGGAATGGAGTTTTGTCGGTTCCGTTAGCTCTGTTGGATGATTTTGGACCTAAGAGTTTGTCTGGATTGTGTTTTGGAGGTCTGTAGCTGAATTAGGCTTGAAATAGCGAAAGTTGAGTTTTTTGAGAAGTTTGACCAGAAGTGGACTTTTTGATACTTGTGTTGGATTCTGATTTTGGAAGTTGGAGTAGGTCTGTAATGTTAAATGTGACTTGTGTGCAAAATTTAGGGTCAATTGGATGTGATTTGATAGGTTTTGGCATCAGTTGTAGAAGCTAAAATTTAAAAGTTCATTAAGTTTGAATTGGAGGGTGATTCATATTTTTAGCATTGTTTGATGTGATTTGAGGGCTCGACTAAGTTTGTATGGTGTTATAGGACTTATTGGTATGTTTGGTTGAAGTCCCAGGGGCCTCGGGTGGATTTCAGGTAGTTAATAAGTCTACGCATTCACGATGAGGGTCCCGCATTTGCGTAGAGAAAGCTGGTCAACTCAGTCTCCAAGCAATTCGCCTACGCGTTCGCGATCATGGTGCCGTGTTCGCGTAGGGTCGATCTGAGTAAGCTTCGCGTTTGCGATTAGGCCATCACGTTCGCGATGAAGAATTTTGGACTGAAGCAATTTTGTGCTTCGCAAACGCGAAGGTTCTTCCGCGTTCGCGAAGAAGGGATCACTAGGCATTTATAAACATTTCAAAAACGAGGGTTAGGCCATTTTTATCAAAACTTAAGATAGAGAGCTCATATTTGGACGAAATTTTGGGGGATTTTCAGAGGGAGATATTGGGTAATGATTCTTGACTCATTTATGGTTATATTCCATTAATCTATAGTAGATTCTATCCTTTAATTTCGGATTTGGGTTGAGAAAAATGGGAAAAGTTCTTCAACCAAATTTTTGGGTTTTGATTCAGATTGTAACACCAGATTTGAGTAATTTTGGCCCGAGTGAACTTATGGGTGAATGGGTATTCGTATTTTGTGACTTTACTCGATTCTGAGACGTGGGCCCGGGTTGACTTTTTGCAAAAAATTTCTAATTTCTTGCTAAAGTCTTGATTTCAATAATTACATAGGTTCTTATAGTTATATTTATGGTATGTAATTACTTTTGGCTAGATGTAGGCCATTCAGAGTTGGAAATTCGAGGAAAAGGCATTCTTACTGATTGATTGAGCTTTGTTCGAGGTAAGTGGCTTGCCTAACCTTGTGTGTGGGGGGGGGGGGAATCCCCTTAAGATTTGGTACTTTTGTGATACTTCTATGATATGTGAGATCCGTTTACGCAAGTTAACGAGTGCGTACACGGGCTAATTGTTGTAAAATCTGATTTTCCACTGAGTAGTAGCCTGTTATACCAGCATGTGTAGTTATCCTGTTTAGTCTAATATCACGTGTCTACGTATTTTAAATGCTTATTTGAAATTTTTGCAACATGTTTAGTTGAACTCCTATCTTTACTTGATTTGTATTAACCTTAGCTTTAGAATTCTTGCTGTTAATTGCTGTTTTTCCATCGATTCGAGCTGTGTGTTTAATTTTGGGACTACGAGGCGGTACCTCGAGAGATCCCCCTGCATATTTACTTTTGGGACTACAAGGCGGTATCTCGAGAGATCCTGCACATTTACTTCTGATACTATGGGGCGGTATCTCGAGATATCTCCTTACATATTTACTTTTGGGACTACGAGATGGTATCTTGGGAGATCCCCTATTGCGTATTTACTTTTGGGACTACAAGACGGTATCTCGAGAGTGCCCCTGTTGCTTATCTCATTGTGTTGTGCCGTTATTTCTGTGCGAATTCTTCCTATTAAATTTTAAGTCTTCCTTCATGTCATTATATCTTCTATCTTATTATTATATCCCAGTAGGGCCCGGACATGAACTCGTCACTACTCTACCAAGGTTAGGCTTGGCACTTACTGGGTACCGTTGTGGTGTACTCATGCTACTCTTCTGCACATGTTTTGTGTGCAGATCTAGGTACTTCTTATCAACCTCGCTATCAGTAAGAAGCGAGACTTTGGAGACTTAAAGATATATTTGTCCGCATCCGCAGACCTCGAAGTCCCCCTTTATTCCCTCCAATGTCGTTTACCTTTCACTACTTTCTTAGACTCTGGTGTATAGAGATACTAGTTTTCTTCTATAGCTTGTGAATTATGATTATCGGGTTTTGGGAACTCTATGTATACTCTAGTGCTGGGTTACTTGTACATGCCGAGCAACATTTTATCATTTTATAGTTATCTGTTGTAGTCTAGTTGTTAAATTATGTTTTCATTTCTGTTATTTCGCAATTTCTTAGGCTTACCTAGTCGTAGAGACGAGGTGCGATCACGACGTCTTACGAAGGGAGATTTGGGTCGTGACAAGTTGGTATCATAGCTCTAGGTTCATAGGTGTTATGAGTCACAAGCAGGTTTAGTAGAGTCTCACAGACGGTACAAAGATGTATGTACTTATCTTCAGGAGGCTATGGAACTGTTAGGCAAATTACACTTGTTTGATTCCTTGTCGTGCGAAATTGTTGACCTCAAAAGTCTAAACTTATGTATTCTATTCTCTCAAAGATGGTGAGGACACGTACATGACAATCTGATGACCAGACACTCACATCCCCGCTAGAGCCGCGAGAGGCCGGGGCTGGGGTAGAGGCCGAGGACGACCATGTGGTACAGCCAGAGCACTCGCGCGAGCTGCTACAAATAATCCCCCAGTAGATCCAGCTAGAGAGCAGGCATCTGAGGTACATGTTGCTGCACCAGCCCTCTAGGAGACTCTAGCCCAGTTTCTAAGGATGTTCAGCACCTTGCCTCAGGCTGGATTGATTCTACTCGTTCCTGCCACATCTCAGTACGAGGGAGGAGCACCGAATCCTGCCTCTCGTACTCCAGAGCAGTGGGTTCAGGTCGACCAGGTTCCAGAGATCATATCGATGCATCCGATAGCTCCAGTTCAGCCCGAGGTTACGGCAGTAGTTTCTTAGGCGGAGCAGCTCAGGCTTGAGAGGTACAAGAAGTACCACTTTCCTACCTTCAGTGGATTGGCGTCAGAGGATGCCCAGGTTTTTCTTGAGGAGTTTCATCGTATTCTCCGTACTATGGGTGTAGTGGAGTCGAGTGGGATTTTTTTTTACTACATTCCAGCTTAGAGGATCAACCTATCAGTGATGGCATGCTTATGAGTTGGGTAGTCCAACTGAGGCAACTTCACTAACATGGACTCAGTTATCGGATATGTTCTTGAGGGAGTATGTTCCTCAGAGTCTCAGAGACGTATGGCGCGCAGAGTTTGAGCAGTTGCGCCAGGGTACTATGACTGGGTCAGAGTATGCAGTTCGCTTCCGTGATTTGGCCCGACATGAACCAGCCTTGGTTGCTACAGTTCGAGAGAGGGTCCGTCAATTTATCGAGGGGCTCAAACCCAGTATCAGGTTTAGCATCATTCGGGATTTAGAGATGGATATTGCATACTAGCAGGTTGTGGCTATTTCTAGGAGATTGGAGGGTATGCTTGCTCAGGAGAGAGAGGAGAGGGAGGCCAAGAGGTCTCGAGAGTCTGGAACTTATAGTGGTACTCGTTCCCCGGCTGTAATTTGTCATGGTAGGTCTATGTGAATCGCCCCATTCATTCAACACTTCCAGCTGCCAGTGGTATTTCGGTCCCTTCTAGGCCCTACAACCTTATTATGCACCACCAGTATCTAGTGCACCTCCTACACGGGTGCTTTCAGCGGTCAGTCCAGCAGACCTGGCCCGATCCAGCCATAGCAGCAATGCCCTCCTAGAGGTTATTTTGAGTGTGGCGACACATGCCATATGGTGAGGGATTGCCCCAGACTTAGGAGGGGTGCACCTCCACAGACTTCTCAGGCACCGCATGCTCCACCGGGTCCTCAGGCTATGATTACAGAACCAACTACCACTTCACCTGCTTAGCCAGCTCGAGGTGGAGGTCGGGGAGGTAGAGGTCGCCCTAGAGGGGGAGGCCAGGCCACATATTATGCTCTTCCTGCTCGTACAGAGGTAGTTGCTTCTGAATCTATCATTATAGGTATTGTTCCTGTTTGTCATAGAGATGTGTCGGTTTTATTTGATCTAGGCTCCACTCTTTCCTATGTGTCATCTTATTTTTCCCCGTATTTGGGCGTCTCTTGTGATTCTTTGAGTTCTCCTATTTATGTGTCTACATTGGGAGATTCTATTGTTGTTGACCGTGTGTATCGGTCGTGTTTGGTGGTTCTTAGTGGTTTTGAGACCAGAGCCCACTTATTATTGCTCAGTATCATAGATTTTGATATTATTTTGGGCATGGACTAGTGGTCTCCCCATTATGATATTCTTGATTGTCACGCCAAGACCGTTACGCTAGCTATGCTAGGCTTACCGCTGTTAGAGTGGAGAGGTACCTTAGAGTATACTCTCAGTAGAGTTATTTCATTTCTTAAAGCTCAAAGAATGGTTGAGAAGGGGTGTGACACATGCCTAGCTTATGTGAGAGATGTCAGTATTGATACCCCTACAGTTGAGTCAGTTCCAGTAGTGAAGGATTATCCAGATGTGTTTCCAGCTGATCTTCTGGGCATGCCACCCGACAGAGATATCGACTTTGGCATTGATTTGTTATCGTGCACTCAACCTATTTCTATTCCTCCATATCGTATGACTCCTCTTGAGTTGAAGGAATTGAAGGAGCAGTTACAGGAGTTGCTTGATAAGGGCTTCATTCGGCCCAGTGTGTCACTTTGGGGTGCTCCAGTCTTTTTTGTGAAGAAGAAGGATGGTTTTATGCGTATGTGCATTGATTATCGCCAGTTACAGGGTGCCAGAGTGTTTTCCAAGAATGACCTACGTTCATGCTATCATCACTTGAAGATTCGGGAGCCAGACATCCCGAAGACTGCTTTTAGGACTCTGTATGGTCACTATGAGCTCCTTGTGATGTCATTTGGGTTGACCCACGCCCCAGCAGCATTCATGCATTTGATGCAACATGTATTTTGACCTTATCTTGGCTCTTTCATCATTGTGTTTATTGACGACATTTTAGTGTACTCCCGGAGCCGAGATGATCACGAGCAACACCCGAGGACTGTGCTTCAAACCTTGAGAGAAAAGAAGTTATATGAAAAATTTTCAAAGTGTGAGTTTTGGCTAGACTCAGTGGCCTTCTTGGGTCATGTGGTGTCGAGTGAAGGGATCAAGGTGGATCCGAAGAAGGTGGAAGCAGTGCAGATTTGGCCTAGACCGTCCTCAGCTACAGAGATCCGGAGTTTTCTTGGGTTGGCGGGGTATTACCATCGATTTGTAGAGGGTTTCTCGTCTATTGCAGCACCTATGACCAGGCTAACCCAGAAGGGTGCTCCGTTTAGGTGGACAGAGGAGTGTGAGGAGAGATTTCAAAAGCTCAAGACATCTTTGACTACATCTCCAATATTGGTACTACCTACAGGTTCAGGATCTTATACAGTATATTGTGATGCGTCACGGATTGGTCTCGGCGCGGTGTTGATGCAGGACCGTAGAGTAATTTCCTACGCGTCCAAACAGCTCAAGGTTCCTGAAAATAACTATCATGTCCACGACATGGAGTTAGCAGCTATTGTTCATTCCTTGAAGATTTGGCGGCACTATTTGTATGGTGTCCCTTGTGAGATTTACACCGATCACCAAAATTTGCAGCATCTATTCAAACAGAAGGATCTTAACTTGCAGCAGCGGAGGTGGTTGGAGCTGCTTAAGGATTATGATACTACCGTTTTGTACCATCCCGAGAAGGCCAATGTGGTGGCCGATGTCTTGAGTCACCGGGCGGAGAGTTTGGGGAGCTTAGCATATCTACCAGTAGTAGAGAGGACATTGGTGTTGGATGTTCAAGCCTTAGCCAACCAGTTTGTTAGATTGGATATTTCTAAGACGAATCGAGTGTTGGATTGTGTGGTCTCTCGGTCTTCTCTTTATGATCGTATCAGAGAGCGTCCGTATGATGACCCCTATCTGCTTGTCCTTAGGGACGCAGTTAGGCATGATGATGCTAAGGAGGTCACTATTGGAGATGATGATGCTTTGAGGATGTAGGGCAGGCTATGTGTGCCCAATGTAGACATATTGCGTGAGTTGATTCTCCAAGAGGCTCACATTTCACGGTACTCCAATCATCCGGATGCCGCGAATATGTATCGGTACTTGAGGCATCATTATTGGTGGAGGAGAATGAAGAAGGACATAGTGGAATATGTAGCTCGGTGTCTAAATTTCCAGCAGGTAAAGTATGAGCATCAGCGGTCAGGTGGATTGCTTTAGAAGTTATATATTTCAGAGTGTAAATGGGATAGGATCACTATGGATTTTGTTGTTGGGCTTCCACGGACTCAGCGGAAGTTTGATGCAGCTGAGGTGATTGTGGATAGACTGACCAAGTCAGCTCATTTCATTCCTGTGATGACTACTTATTCTTCCGAATATCTTGCTCGAGTTTATATCCGCGATATTGTCATACTTCATGGCGTGCAGGTATCTATCATCTCTGACCGGGGTACGCAGTTCACATCACGGTTCTGAAGGGTCGTAAAGCATGCATTAGGTTCTCGGGTTGAGTTGTGCACATCATTTCACCCTCAGACAGACGAACAGCCCGAGCGCACTATTCAAATACTAGAGGATACTCTCCGTGCGTGTGTGATGGAGTTTGGAGGTTCTTGGGATTAGTTCTTGCCACTTGCAGTGTTTGCCTACAACAACAGTTGTCAATCGAGCATTTAGATGGCATTGTGTGAGGCTCTATATGGTAGGCGGTATCGGTCTCCAGTGGGTTGGTTCGAGCAGGGCGGGGCCAGGTTATTTGGTACAGACTTGGTTTACGGATGCTTTGGAGAAGGTTAAGTTTATTCAAGATCGACTTCGCACAGCCCAGTCCAGATAAAAGAGTTATCTGGATCGAAAGGTTCACGATGTTGCATCCATGGTTGGAGAGCGGGTCCTGCTCCGGGTGTCACCCATGAAGGGTGTTATGAGGTTCGGAAAGAAGAGAAAGCTGAGCCCAAGGTTTATTGGACCATTTGAGGTGTTGCGAAGTGTTGGGGAGGTTGCTTATGAGGTTGTCTTGCCTCCCAGCCTAGTAGGAGTCCATATGGTATTTCATGTTTCTATGCTCCGGAAGTATCACGATGACCCGTCTCATGTGTTGGATTTCAGCTCAATCTAGTTGGACAAGGATTTTATCTTATGTTGAGGAGCCGATGGCTATTTTGGACAGGCAGGTTCGAAAGCTGAGGTCAAAGAAAATTGCTTCCGTGAAGATTCAGTGGAGGGTTCAACCGGTCGAGGAGGCGGCTTGGGGGACCGAGCATGGTATGCACAGTCGTTATCCTCATCTTTTCACCACTTCAGGTATGTCTCTATACTCGTTCGAGGATGTACGGTTGATTTAAGAGGGGGAGTATGTAATGACCCGACTATTCATTTTGAGAGTAATAGCCCCGATCCCTTATTTACTTCTTTCTCCGTATCGTTTTCCGCTTATGTGACTTGCTAGGAGGTTTTGTTTGTGGATTCGCAGCGATTTGGGTCACTTAGTCAAAATGGAAGCTTAACTTCTAGGATTTTAACTGTATTTGGAACTGTGTGAAGACGATTCCAGAATGAATTTCGTCGGTTTCGTTAGCTTCGTTGGGTGATTTTGGACTTAGGATCATGTCTGGATTGTGTTTTGGAGGTAGTTGAATTAGGCTTGAAATGGCGAAAGTTGATTTTTTCTAGAAATTTGACCTGAAGTGGACTTTTTGATATCGGGGTCGGATTCCGATTCCGAAAGTTGTAGTAGGTCCGTAATGTCAATTATGACTTGTGTGCAAAATTTGGGGTCAAGCGGACGTGATTTGGTAGGTTTTGGCATCGGTTGTAGAAGTTGAAGTTTCAAAAATCATTAAGTTTGAATTGGAGGATGATTCGTATTTTATTGTTTTTTGATGTGATTTGAGGGCTCTACTAATTTTTTATGGTGTTATAGGACCTGTTGGTATGTTTTGTTGAAGTCCTGGGGTCCACGGGTGGATTCCGGGTGGTTAACGGATCAATTTGGACTTGTTAAAGTTGCAGAATTTCTGGTGTTTCTAGTTACTGGTTTCCTTCTTCGCGTTCGCGAGGGGAGTTCCACATTCACGAAGAGGAACTGGAGGCAGGAGAGGATTTGTGCTTCGCGTTCACGATGAAGGTCCCGCATTCGCGAAGCTCCGAGGTAATAAGTCTACGTCCGCGTTGAGGGTCCTGCGCTCGCGTAGAGAAAGCTGGTCAACTGAGTCTACAGGCAGTTTGCCTACGCGTTCGCGATGATGGTCCTGCGTTCGCGTAGGGTCGAGCTGAGTATTCTTCGCATTCGCGATTAGGCCATAGAGTTCGCGATGAAGAATTATGGACTGAAGCAATTTTTTACTTCGCGAATGCGAGGGTTCTTCCGCGTTCGCGAAGAAGGGGTCACTGGATAGTTATAAACATTTCAAAAAAGAGGGTTAGTCCTTTTTTATCAAAATTTGAGATAGAGAGCTCCTGTTTGGACGAAATTTTGGAGGATTTTCAGATGAAGCTATTGAATAATGATTCTTGACTCATTTATGATTATATTCCATTAATCTATAGTTGATTCCATCTTTTAATTTCGGATTTGGGTTGAGAAAAGTGGGAAAAATGGGAAAAGTTCTTCAACAAAAGTTTTGGGTGAATCGGATTTGAGTAATTTTGGTACGAGTGAATTCAGTGTTCATATTTTGTGACTTTTACCTGATTTCGAGACGTGGTCCTGGGTCGACTTTTTGAGGTGAATTTGTAATTTCTTGTTGAACTCTTTATTTCAATAATTAGATTAGTAACTTATAGTTATATTTATGGTATGTAATTGCTTTTGGCTAGATTTGGGGCATTCAGAGTCGGAAAATTGAGGAAAAGGCATTCTTGCTGATTGATTGAGCTTAGTTCGAGGTAAGTGGCTTGCCTAACCTTGTGTGGGAGAAATTCCCTTAGAATTTAGTACTATTATGATACTTCTGTGATGTGTGAGCGCGGTGTACGCAAGGTGACGAGTGCGTACACGGGCTAATTACTGTAAAATCCGGTTTTTCACTGAGTAGTAGCATGTCACATCTTAATTGAGTTATACCAGCATGTGTAGTTATCCTGTTTAGTCTAATATCACATGTCTACGTTGTCGTGCCCCCCTTTTTCTCGCAAAATCGGGTTTAGACATTTGACAACTCCTTTCGAGAGAAGGGAAAAGGAGTTGGTTGTTGGAGAGTCGCCACCTAACGGATTAAGGTGCGTTACGGCACATATAACAAATAACTCAGATTATACTAGTTTGCATCACCAGAGATCGGGTAGGGTCTCAAATTACCTTGAGGGGAAGGTGTTAGGCACCCCTCGAGGTTCACAACGGTGGGTCCCAGCCGAACTTAACTTATGTGAATTAGTCTAAGAAAGCGAAGAAACTATTTAATAGGGATGGGGGTCCTAAAGTTTTTAGCCTATAGTATCACCTCGTGCAACATAAATAATACTTCGTAACTCTCCCAAGACGGGGGTGTTACTCATATTATTCAGCGAGCACATACTATCATCTCCTGCTACCCGATTACTATCTTTAAGTTTTTACCTAAAGCGCTCTAATCAATTCTAACTCGTGTCTTATGAGTGCACTACTCGTCCCTTACCTATGGTCCTGGAGGTATTGGGACCTCTGTTTTAGGATGATTCTATACTCGACGTAAGTTGCTCAAAATTGTAAATACTAAGCGACATATAAAACAGTTAGGACTTTCAAATAAAGACAACTATGGGCTCAAATTAGCCTCCACATATAAACAGTAAATGCACACAACTGATTGATTTTAGCAGATTTATTAATCACAGAACCCTGTAGGCAGGATATCTATGTGATGTTGAACGCGCAAACAGGCAGTCGTATATAGAATCAGTTTCTTAGTTCGATTAGTACAACCTACATATATTTGCCTACTGATTTTAGCATAGCGTAGTATCTAGGCGATTTATACAATAATATCATGTCACAAGAATATGTCCATAATTATTTGTCTAATCATATGGGCATGTTGTCTAGGTGATTGACAGTGATAATCACAGAAGCGCATTCAGAATTACTTAATTGAATCCCCTAGGCATGATTTCTACAGTTGAACTGATTTTGTCCCTATAAGCATGATTACTATAAGTGATTTGATTTTGTCCCTATAGGCATGATTTCTATAAGTGATCTGATTTTGTCCCTCTAGGCATGATTTCTATAAGTGATCTGATTTTGTACCTATAGGCATGATTTCTATAAGTGATCTGATTTTGTACTTATGGGCATGATTTCTATAAGTGATCTGATTTTATCCATATAGGTATGGTCTCTATAAATGATCTGATGTTAACCCTATAGGCATGATTTCTACAATTAAACAGTATACAAGTAGGAATTTTCATGCTTTAGAGTAGAACATGATTAAGCGGAGTATTGATCATATAGGCATGGTTGCTAATACATAATTACTGGATAAATTAATACGCCTAAAGGCATGATCGTAGCACTAGTACTATAAGCAAGATTTCTAGTGTGTAAACACAATATAGAACCTATAGGCAGGATTTCTAACATATGATTTCAACAACCTATGAAACTTATAGGCAGAACCAACAACACAGTAGAGAACCTATAGGCAGGATTTCTACCCAACTTTGCAAATGAAAATAAGAAACCCTCTCCCTAAATACCCCATAATTATTATTACAACAATCATTACAGACCAAAGTTAATGAATGAATTACAAAAGATAAGTAAAACTATAGAGGGCCTAATACAGGCCCAAATACACCTGGACAACCCAGGCTTTCAACCCATAACAGCTCCAAGGCTCATATTCGTGGATACACAAGAACTAGTGGTGAATGATTCACCCATAGCACACAGAACCCAAATCTATAGTGTGTCAGAGTTCACAAGGGTCTCACATGGACCCCGAGAAGTGCTCACACTAGGGTAGTCAATGAAAGAACCTAAATAGTCTTGGCTTTCAGCCGGCTAACGATGAGGATTCAGAATAGCATAGCTAACACATGAAAGAGAGTAGGCAATGGCTAAGGGACATAATTTGAAAAGATGTACTTAATTTTAGGAAACGGATATAGCAAAGTTTAAAACGCAGAACAGTTGATCAAAAGGTTAGCAAGACTTAGAGGCAGGTTTGTCATTTAGCAAACAATACATAGGCAGAATCATATTGAAAGAACAAGTTGGAAGGATTTACAAAGATTGTCATACACAGGTGCATAATACTTAACAAGTTAAAGCCTAAAAGATACTATTTATGCTAAGTTTACCCCCATTACAAAAAAAAATTCATGTTTACTCACATCAAGAAACAAGAATAGCATTCAGACATGGTAGGGTTTTAAACTCGAAATCGGACAATTGGTATGAAGGATCCAGTTCAATCTCATGTATATGGACGGATTATTACACAAATCTTCAAGATTGAGTCGATTCGTGTCAGATATAGAGGTGGTATTTGCTAAAATTAGGCAAATACATAAGTATTATCATAATCGAAGAGCCATTACAAAGACAAGGCAAATATGGTAAGCAAATAATGGTGAAATCTCGTTATCAACGGGATTTGGAGAGGGTATTTGGAGGTGTGACTGCTAGGGTTCATGAGAGAGTGAGAAAGAGTTTAGAGGATTCAGAGATTCCAGAAGAGAGGGAATGGGGGATTAGGGTTAGATGAGGAAAAAATTAGGTCTCAACAGCTGCCCCTCTTTACCCGGGAAGGATGAAAGAGTTGTCGGATAAAGAAATGATGACCGATTTTGACCGAATGGACTGATTTGAAAGATATGGGCCGCACTCTAGATTTTGAGATGCCTACATATCCCGGGTTTTACAGGAATCAGGCCATGTGTAGTTCTGGATCCAATAGGGGAATGAACCGGTAGAATTGTTTGTAAGAGCGAACAAAATATTCCAAGTGGAATCAATTGGCATTTGAAAATGGTTATGGGTAAGTGATACTAGGTAATGGATGATGATCGGTTATGATTGAAATAATTGGAGGGTATGGGCATCGAGTGAGAACTGGAGCAAAGATTGCTCCCGTTAGGATAACGGTTGCCTTCCGGATTGCCTGCAAACTCAAAATACAATATGCACATATAGATTTTTCATAAATTTAAACATGATGCAAATTTCCTTTGGACCATAGAGATTTTCTTTGGACGGTGAGGATGACTTCCTTAGACCATGATGTCTCGGGCCATGAGTTGTGTAGTAAAGGATTCGCAGTCCATGAAAATGATGTTCTCGGGCTATGAAGATGGTGCCTCCGAACCATGACGCCTTTGAATAATGATGTTTAGGATTGAGAGATCCTTAATCCATGGCATGGTGTCTTCCGGCTATGAGGATGATACCTTCAGACTATGATGTCTTTGGACAAGTTGGCTATATATCAGCCCATGAGATGCAAAGACATTATGCTTGAGATAAAACAAGACAGAGCTTAGTCTTGTGTAGGGTTGAGGGCAGATCTTAGCCCCCGGAAGAAGAGAATAGAGCAACATTTGTGTTATGCAAAGTGAGACAATGCTTAGTCTCATGAGGGGAAGGCAGAGCTTAGCCTTATCCAAATAAAGAGGCAGGGTGTAGCCTCATGCAGGATTTGAGACAGTGCTTAGTCTCATGCAAATGGAAGGCAGTGCTTAGCCTTATGCAAGATTCGAGACAGTGCTTAGTCTCATGCAAGGAGAAGGAAATGCTTAGACTTATGAAATAGAGAGGCAGGGCTTATCTCACGACCCAAACTAGAGGATCATGACTAGCACCCGGGTCATACTTGTCGAGCACCAACGTACATTTTATTTAACCTTCTTATTATATTTAAGGGATAACAAGATCAATATAAATGGTAGATATGGATCATGAACATACATCACATGGGATGACAAGATTGCTAAGAAACTACATAAAAGGTACGAGCTACAATGCTGCCATGAAAGACTATACAACAAAAATTAGCCAACAAGGCATACTTAACTATACATGAGTCGACACTTGTCTATGAGCCTCTAAAGAAGCATAAGTAATGCAACATAGCCGGAACAGGGCCCCGACATACCCATAATATCGATAACAAAAATGCATACCAAGACCACGGTAAGTCCAGAGAAGGGATCTCGCCTATAACCGCTGAACTGGAAAGCCTATTGTGGTGGGGAGGCTTTGTCTACCTGTCTATCAGGACCTACAGCACGACATGCAGCGTCCACAAATAAAAGGACATCAGTACGAATAAAGTACTGAGTACGTAAGGCAGGAAAGCATAAATAAGAACAGTAATGTAAAGAGAGATGTAGGAGATACAACCTGTAGCATCTGAGTGCTTCTAAGAGACATTAACATGAAATGCATGATACATATATACACATAATCTTTTTAAACATCCGCCTTTGTGGGCATCATCATCATTATCGTATCAACATCCGCCTCTGTGGGCATCATCATCATCATATAATACCCGGCCTCAAAGAGGAATCGGTAAACCCAACTGATCAGTGGTTGCACAATAGGTGCTATACCTGGCCGACTATAGCATGGCTCGGTAGAGTAAAATAGATACATATATATAATGCATGCAGGACTCATTGGAATCACGTTCTCAACATTTAGGAGTGACGTATGGTCGATATTCTCCATACACATCATTAGGGCTAACTATTCATCGAGAATCTTATAAGAATCAGGAAGTACCAACAACATTGATAACATAAGAATAAGAGAAGCAACTTCAACATCAATTGTTCCATAAGAAGGGAAACAATGTAAGTACTGCTAGCTTCTAAGAGTAGAGTATCTTTAGAAGCTCGTTCATTACATTATGTACAATCGGAGTCGTGAAAAAGAAGGAAAGGGATAGCCTCACATACCTTGTATATACTTCCCCAATCTCAAGCTACGCAAATGTCACAACTCCTTAATCTACAATAAGAGAAACGACACTATCGTTATCGTTTAAGCGTCATAACTATTATGTATCGACCACAACCTATTTTATGATGAAACGGACAGCACCTCCCATATTTATATGACTTCACACAAGTAAAAACAATCACCAAACCCAAACAACATCAATAATAATCATATTGAGCCTCCCAAAACAGTCCACACACAACCTAATCACTTCATACATAAGACGACCACCGTAGTCGTGTCAAACGACCCGGAAATGTTACAACGAATGACCAGATCAAATTACTACATCTATATTGTGTTTATCCACACTCTTAATCCTCCAAAACTCCACAAAACAGTAGTAAAACACGCATCCCAACAACAACACAAAACAGTCTGCTACAAGTCAAATAACTCGAACTCACGGCTTCCGATCACCATTCCGTGAGTTCTAACTATTAGGAAACATATTTATCAACCTTTCTTGATATTTAAAAAATTAAATACAGATATTAGACGTTTCTTAACTATTAAGTACCTTCCAAAACTCTAACTACAAAGAAAAAGGAGAGGCGGTATAATGACACTTACGTCGTAGGGATCGTTTTGATGTTATTGCTTCTCGATTTCTTGCCCAGGAGGATAGTCTTCTTTGAAACCCTAGAAAATATCTTGAGGTTATGTTTATGGGTGATCTATGGTCGTTTTATGATGAATAATGAAGAGAAATCCGACCTAAGGTTTATATATATCAAGTTTGGAAAAGTCAAAGAGGTGCTAGCTTGGCACCCTAGGATTGGTCCATCTTCCGACGCTTATATCTTTTTATCCTGATGCCGTATGAGCGACCGGTTAAGAGCGTTGAAAACTACATTCCAAGACCTTATATTTGGTATATTATATGTCCCAATAAGACCTCATATAGAACATGAAATGTATTTCTCAAAAAGCTCTAGTGATCCACCTACTTATCATTTATGATGTCTGCGCAGTCTCGCGAAACTGCAAATATCTCTCTGCTCCTACGTCGTATAGATGAACGGTTTAATGAATTGGAAAATATACTAATAGATATTAAATTTGGTTGGTAGATCATCCAATAATTCCAAGTATATTGGGAGAAAATCTTAGTTACATTTGACCTAATTTTAAGCACATTATGAGTGTAACTTGTGAAGACCTTTGCCGACTTTTGTTCCACAACTTGCTTGAATTCAAAATGTAGAACACAACTATCATACGATAAAAATTAAATCATAGAATAAACTCCTTATCATGTAATGAAACATAGTCTCACCCTAAAGTACATGTTATAACATTCCAAACTCGTTGACTTTCGACGAAACTTATTTTCTTCAATTGGTTTAGCTTCTAAGCTTTCCAACCCTCTTGGTACTCGTTATTAATGATCTTAAATTTTTGTAACCTCCAATGTAACATGATTAACTTACTTTATATTCCATCAAATATAATCTTATTTCTGAGCTTACATCAATTGACTTATGATGTACTCTCACGTATGAAAACATGGGGTGTAACATCATTCCTCCCTTTGGAACATTCGTCCTCGAATGTTGACTAATGCACTTTTCCATATCTTAAGCAATAAATCTTAAGAATAATTTAATATTTTCTTTGTCATCTAGGTAGTTGTTCGGTGAATAAATCCAAAGGCTAGAACATTCACCTCTTTAGGCCTCTTTCTCACACCACGACTTGTGGTCGAACTCGTTTCAATGTCGTAACTATTTCTACCTTCTTTCATGCAGCCTAGACAATTATAACCTTGAATGTGCGCCAATGCGACTCTTATCTCCTTTTTTTTATTTCTTGTTAGCTTTTAACCTATCTTTAGGATTCACTTGGTGAGCATATATTGTACTATGACAAGCTGTCCCTCTGGGCATCTATAGGTGTACTAAAGTTCTTTGTTTGGTATTTTGTTGAACTTACGACTATTGCTATATCTTGTTTCATAGCCTCAGTTATATATGCTTATGACTTTACCACTACTAGATAGGTCATACTATACTATAACTCTTACTTCGGTTTATTATTATGGAGACTTGTCACCCAACTCCAGGTTTTTCTCTCACCGCTTATCCTATATATATAAATCTAAGCCATTTAATGCTTCCTTATTACCGTCCATCTTAATAATGACAGCATAATCTCATCACATACTTTGTAAATTTCATCCATTCACTGTTTATTCACCTTAATATTGATCTATAATCTACCAATGATAATTTAAAATCTCATATGTAATATATCGTCACTAGGCTCATGTCTCATCGGGGAACATCTGAAGTGATTTTCCTTATCCACTTAGGGACGATACTATAATGCAATAACTGTATTTCATAGCATCCAAATGTGATTCATCTTATGGGGATATTCTAATCCCGTGCAGTTCATGAAATACTTGTTCTCGAAATCATTACTCAATAAAAGGTCTAAACGTCATCCTCTTATCATTTATCACAATTACACCCTTACTTTACTACCATGGTAGCATGTCACGACCCGAAATCCCACTTTCAGGCCGTGATGGCGCCTAACGTTGCACCCGCTAGGCAAGCCAACGAGTTAACTGAATTGATTTATTAACAAGTGAAAATAACAAACACTGACTAGATAATTTAAATAAAGTGCGGAAGCATTAACATAATTGTCAATAACAATAGCTAATAAAGCAGAAATCCCTTTAAGTACAACCCAGAAGTGGAGTCACAACCTTACGAACTAGTCTAAGATTTGACTAAAACAACAGCTTGAAAATAAAGTGATGTATCTGTCTGGAAAACACATAAATGACAGAATGAAAGATAGACAGGGACGCCGAGATCCACGAACGCCATGCGGAACTACCTCGGTGTCGTCTAGAATGGACTGAAGGACACTCCCACTAGCAATGTCCACTGGGTCTGGCTGCATAATCTACACAACATAAAGAAGTGCAGGTGTAGCATCAGTACAACCGACCCCATGTACTGAGTAAGTGCCGAGCCTAACCTTGGTGAAGTAGTGATGAGGCTAGGACACGACAACAAATTGTACTTGTGCAATTTATTGGTATAGCAGAAAAATAAACAAGAATACAATTATGGGGAAGAACATGCAGGGAATAAAAGATAGCAAATACTGAAATGAAGGAAACAAAACAACAGTCTAAAATATCCGAAAATAATAACGGGGATTGACAACACGAATTAAACAGTAAAAAGAAACTGCATGACATGTCCCCTCGTGCATAACAATATAAAATATGGCACGGAATGACCACTCGTGCATAAACAACATAAACATGGCACAGAATGTCCCCTCGTGCGTAAAACATCACAATCACGGCACAGAAGTTCCCCTCGTGCATATATATATCATAAACATGGCACGGAATGTCCCCTCGCGCATAAATAATAATCAATCGGCACATAATGTTCCTTCGTGCATAAATAATAATCATCGGCACGGAATGTTCCCTCGTGCATAAATAATAATCATCGGCACGAAATGTTCCCTCATGCATAAATAATTATCACTCGACACGGAATGTTCCCTCGTGCATGGTGAGTGTAAAATCAACAATTGATATGAAAGTTTAACAATACGACATTTCAAATGTTCAGAAATAATCAACAAAATTCTATTGTCCCGGCAAGGGACTCAGCTATAACCAATCTCACTCAGAGGTATAATGTCAATAGTAAAAATCCTCAACCGAACACATATTCAATAACTTTCTACGTCATGAACTTACCTCAATGTACCACTTTCAAGGTTCCCAATAATTCACAACACGAAGAATATCAAAGAACATTAAACAACTCATCAAAATCAACTTACGGGCATGCTTGACCACAAAATATAGATACCCGTCACCTCACCTATACATTAGAAATGAATTACACATAGCAAATAAGATCTATACATATTCCCTCAAGCTACGGTTAGGCCAAACACTTACCTCGGCTCCAAGAATGCAAGTCAAGCCTCAATCACGGCCTTTCCTCTTGAATCCGACTCCGAAATGATAATATCTAGACATAATTGACTTAATAACTCAATCCCAAAGGCTTTTTGTACATTTCCCATAATTCTTCCAAAAATACCAAAATTCGACCCCGGGCCCGCTTGGTCCAAACTCGAGGTTCGGACCTAAACCCGATCACCCATTCCCCCACGAACCCGAATATACAATTTGTTTTGAAATCCGACCCCAAAATGAGGTTGAATTCCCAAAATTTCCAAAAGCCCTAACTCTACCCAAAACCCCCAATTTCTACCCTTGATTCCATGTTTTTAGGCCTAGAATTTAGTGATTGATGAAGGAAAATGGAAGAAACTAGAGTTAAGATCACTTACCTAAGTGATTATGGAGGAAGGGAAGCTTGGAACTCGGCTATGGGGCTTGGAGAAGAAGAATATGGTGAAAATATGAAAATCCCATAATGGGTATTCTGTTTTTGGACACTTCAAATAACTAGGTGATATTACTCTATGCGATCGCGACATGTGCCCTGCGACGGAGAGTTCTGGCCTTAGACTTACGCGATCGCGAAGTGAAGGCTACGACCACAGAGAAACCGGATGCGGACCCACGCGATCGAGAACGAAAGAATGCGTTCGCATAGAAAAATTTGCTACCCAACCCCAACCCCACAGGAGACTTACGCGATCGCGAACATAGGGGTGCGATCGTGTAGAGCTAAACCCTAAGGATCCACGTTCACACTCAGCTCTTTGCGATCGAGTAGAGAAAATTGACCCCCTTCCCAAAATGCACATCGCGATCGCGTGCAACACACCGCAATCGTGGAGAAGGAATAACTGGACACCAGATACAGCCTAAAACACCAGAAATTTACTAAGTTTAGCAACCCGACACCTACCTGAAACTCACCCGAGCCCTCGGGGCTCAAAACCAAATATACACACGACTTCAAAATCATCCTACGAACTTATTCGAGTAATATAACCATCAAAATAACATCAAAAACAATGAATTAAACTCCAAAAATCTTTAGAATTTTCACAAACTTCATAAAACCTCTAAATTCTCCGAGTTTGATCTGAAACACGTCAAACCAAGTTCGTTTCTTACCAAATTTTACAAATAACTCACATAACCCATATCGAACCTGTTCCGGGCTCTGGAACCAATATATGGGCTCGGTAACACAGATTTCACATCAAAGTTCATTTTCAAAAGTCTTTCTTATTTTCAAAAAATAATTTTCTTTAAAAATTCATTTCTCGGACTTGGGACCTCGGAATTAGATTCCGGGCATACTCCCAGGTCCCATATTTTCCTACGGACCCTCTGGGATTGTGAAATCACGGGTCCGGGTCCGTTTACCTAAAATGTTGACCAAAGTCAACTTTATTCCATTAATTATTATAAATTCAACTGTTCAACACATTTCCACATAAATACTTCCCGGCTACGCGCTCGGGATGTGCACGCACATCGAGGTGAGATTAACAGAGTCTTTCGAGGCCTCGGAACACAGTTTTTGCTAAATTTACACAAGATGACCTTTTGGGTCATCACAATCTCCACCTCTACAACAACCGTTCTTTCTCGAACGGACATAGAAAAGTACCTGAATCGGGGAAAAGGTGGGGATAATGGCTCCGCATATCGGGCTCGGACTCCCAAGTAGCTGCCTCAACAGGCTGACCTCTCCACTGAACACGAACCGAAAAATAACTCTTCGATCTCAATTGTCGCACCTGCCGGTCTAATATGGCTACCGGCTCCTCCTCATAAGACAAATCCTTGTCCAACTGGACACCACTAAAGTCAAGTACATGAGATGGATCTACAATATACCTCCAGATCATAGATACGTGAAATACCGGATGCACAGCCGACAAACTAGGTGGCAATGCAAGTCTGTAGGCCACCTCTCCTACCTTGTCAAGAATTTCAAATGGACCAATGTACCTAGGGATCAACTTGCCCTTCTTTACAAATCTCATCACGCCCTTCATGGGCAACACCCGAAGAAATACCCGGTGGCCTATCATAAATGCCAAATCTCGAACTCTGTAATCCGCATAACTCTTCTGCCTGGACTGAGCTGTACGAAGTCTATCCTGAATGATCTTCACCTTGTCCAAGGCTTCCTAGACTAACTCAGAACCCAACAATCTAGCCTCTCATGGCTCAAACCATACGACTGCAGACCGACACCATCTACCATACAACGCCTCATATGGAGCCATCTGAATGCTCGACTGATAGCTGTTGTTGTAGGAAAACTCAGCTAAAGGCAAGAACTGGTCTCATGAACCTCCAAAGTCAATAACACAAGCTCGCAACATATCCTCCAAAATCTAAATAGTACGCTCGGATTGTCTGTCCGTCTGAGAATGAAATGTGGTGCTCAAATCAATCTGGGTGCCTAACTCTCGCTGAAATACTCTCCAGAAATAGGAGCTAAACTTAGTACCTTGGTCTGATATAATGGATATGGGCACACCATACAGTCTAACAATCTCTCTCATATAGATCCTTGCCAACTTCTCTGCTGAATACGAAACTGATACTTGAATGAAGTGTGCTGACTTGGTCAGCCTATCCACAACGACCCATACTGCATCGAACATCCTTTGAGTATGTGGGAGTCCAACTACAAAGTCCATGGTGATACGCTCCCACATCCACTCGGGAAGCTGAATCTGCTGCATCAAACCATCGGGTCTCTGGTGCTCGTACTTAACCTGCTGACAGTTCAAACACCGAGCTACATAAGCTACAATATCCTTCTTCATCCTCCGCCACCAATAGTGCTACCTCAAGTCCTGGTACATCTTTGCGACGCCCGGATGAATAGAATATCGGGAACTATGGGCCTGCTGAAGTATCAACTCACGAATGCCATCCATATCAGGTACACAAATCCGACCCTGCATCCTCAAAACTCCCTCAACATCAACCGTAACCTGCTTGGCATCTCCGTGCCTGACTCTATCTCTAAGAACACATAAATGGCGATCATCATACTTCCTGGCCTGAATATGGTCATACAAAGAAGAACGGGCTACAGTATGGGCCAAAACACTGCCAGTCTCAGAAACCTCTAATCTCACAAATTGGTTGGCTAAAGCCTGAACATCCAAAGCAAGAGGTCGCTCTACAGCTGATAAATAGGCAAGACTACCCATATTGGCTAACTTCCGGCTCAAAGCATCGGCCACCACATTGGCCTTCCCCGGATGATAAAGAATGGTAATATCATAATCCTTTAGCAACTCTAACCATCTCATCTGCCTCATGTTCAACTCCTTCTGTTTGAACAGATACTGTAAGCTCTTATGATCCGTGAACACCTCACATGGCACACCATACAAATAATGCCTCCAAATCTTCAATGCATGCACAATAGCTGCTAACTCCAAGTCATGAACTGGATAGATCTTCTCATGAACCTTCAACTGACGAGAAGCATAGGCTATAACCTTGCCATCCTGCATCAACACTGCACCAAGCCCAACCCGTGAAGCATCACAATACACGGTATACGATCCTGAACCTGTGGGAAAAACTAAAACTGGTGCCGTGGTCAAGGCTGTCTTGAGCTTCTGAAAGCTCGCCTCACTCATCAGACCACCTGAACTGAGCACTCTTCTGAGTCAACCTGGTCATTGGGGTTGCAATGGATGAAAAGCCCTTCATAAATCAGCGATAATAACCTGCTAAGCCCAAGAAACTCCAGATCTATGTAGCTGAGGTGGGTCTAGGCCTATCTCTAATTGCTGAAATCTTCTCGGGATCCACCTGAACACCCTCTGACGATACCACACGGCCTAGAAATGCAACTGAACTCAACCAGAACTCACACTTGGAAAATTTTGCATACAACTGACCATCCCTCAAAGTCTGGAGGACGACTCTAAGGTGTTGCTCATGCTCCTCTCGGCTGCGAGATTAAATCAAATATCATCAATGAAAACAATCACAAATGAGTCTAAATAGGGCTTGAACACTCGGTGCATCAACTCCATGAAAGCAGCGGGGGCATTGGTCAGCCCAAATGACATCACCAAGAACTCATAATCCCATAACGAGTTCGAAAGGCTGTCTTAGGGACATCAGGCGCCCTAATCCTCAGCTGATGGTAACCAGATCTCAAGTCAATCTTGGAAAACACTGAAACACCCTGAACCTGGTCGAATAAATAATCAATCCTCGGCAAAGGATACTTGTTCTTAATAGTAACCTTATTCAACTGCCGGTAGTCAATACACATCCTCATCGAGCCATCTATCTTCTTGACAAACAATACTGGAGCACCACAAGGAGAAACACTAGGCCTAATGAAGCCCTTATCCAACAAATCCTGCAACTGATCTTTCCACTCCTTCAACTCTGGCGAGGCCATACGATACGGCGGATTAGAAATAAGGTGGGTTCCCTGAGCTAAATCAATACAAAAATCAATATCCCTGACGGGCAGCATACCCGACAAGTCAGCAGGGAATACATCTGGAAACTCACGAACCAGGGGCACAAAATCCAGGGAAGGAACCTCGGCGCTAGAATCACAAACATAAGCCAAATAGGCCAAACAACCCTTCTCAACCATGCGCCGAGCCTTCATATAAGAAATGACTATAACAGAAGAATGACTAGGAGTCCCCCTCCACTCCAAACGAGGCACCCCTGGCAAGACCAAGGTCACTGTCTTGGCATGACAGTCTAGAATAGCATAATATGGGGATAACCAATCCGTCCCCAATATAACATCGAAGTCAACCATATCAAGAAACAAAAGATCAACCTGAGTCTCCAGACCACCAATGACTACTAAGCAAGCACGGTAGACTCGATCTACCACTATAGAATCACCCATAGGTGTAGACACATGCACATCATTACTCAAGGAATCACGGGGCATACTCAAATAAGGGGCAAAATATGAAGACACATAGGAGAATGTAGAACCCGGATCAAATAACACTGAAGCCTCTCGCTGCAAACTGAAATAGTACCTATAATAACTGCATTAGAAGCCTCACCATCAGGCCTAGCAGGAAAAGCATAGCACCGGGGCTGAGCCCCTCCAACCTGATCATCTCTAGGTCGACCTACTGCGACCTGACCTCTACCTCTCGTGGCATGTCCTCCACCTCTATGAGTCTGACCTCTACCTCTGGCACCCCGACCACCACCCCTAGCTAGCTGAGAGGGTGGGGGTGCGCCTGATGCGGGAACCATGGAACGAGAACCCTGATACTGAGACCCACCAGAACCTCGGGGGAAAAACTTGGAAATATTCCCCAATCCACCGCAAGTATAACAAGGCCTCCGCTGATGTGGCTGTTGACTCTGGAACTGGCCCTGTCGACCCTGATAACCACCCTGGAAACTCTGGAGTGGTGGTGCATTGATAGGTGCTGGTGGTTCACAATAGGAGCTGGCGGTGCACTGTGAGCTACCTGAAGTGCCGACTGATAGGGTCTGGGAGGATGACCTCTACCTGAAGAATCCCTGCCCCCAGATGAGGCTCTACTGAAATGACCAAAGTGACGGGGCCTCTTGTCAGCCCCCTGACCACCACCCTATTACATAATCATCTCAATCCTCCGGACCACATTGGTCGCATCCTGGAATGAAATATCATTACCTGACTCCTTGACCATCTGAAGCCTGATGGGCTGAGCCAAACCCTCAATAAACCTCCTCACTCTCTCACGATAAGTGGGGAGTATCATAATGGCATGCCGAGCTAGAGTGATGAACCTGGTCTCGTACTAAGTGACAGACATAGATCCCTGCTGGAGGCGCTCAAACTGCCTCCAAAGATCCTCCCTCTGAGTAACTGGAAGGAACTTCCCCATGAATAACTCGGAGAACTGAGCCCAAGTCAATGGTGCAGATCCAGCTGGCCTGGTCATGCAATAGCCTCTCCACCAAGTCTTGGCAGAACGCGAAAGACGAAAAGTAGAAAATCACTCCATTGGACTCTACTATGCCCATGTTTCGAAGAACCTCATGACAGTTGTCCAAATAATCCTGGGGATACTCTGATGGTGCACCAGTAATGTAGTAGTGAATAACTTGGTGAATCTATCCAATCTCCATAAAGCATCTGCTGACATAGCTGCTCCCTCAACTGCCGGGGCCACAATGCCTGGCTGAGCTACTCCGGCCATCTGAGGTACCGGAGTCTGGAGCTGAGGATCTAGATGCTCTGGTGTGTGAGTAGCAGGAGTCTGGGTACCTCCCCCAGCCTAAGAGACGGCTAGTGCAGTAGGAAGAAGACCGGCCTAAGCCACACTCTCCATGAGTCCCACTAAGCAGACTAGAGCGTCCTGAAGCACCGGGGTGGCAATGAACCCCTCTGGGACCTGAGCTGGTCCAATTGGAACTTTCTGAGTAGGAGCCTCACCGGCAAAGTCTACCTGTGGGTCCTCTACTGGGGTTGCTACTCTGGGCTGAGCCCTGCCCCTGCCTCGTCCTCTAATATGGCCTCGGCCTCGGCCCCTCGTAAGATCTGCAACAGGAGAATCGGGCTGATGATCGGTAGATGAGGAAGCACGCGTTCTCGCCATCTGCGAGAGAATAGAATCGAAACTCAATTAGCATTTAGAATTCAAATCGCACGACAGAAAAGAAGAAAAGTGAAGTTATTCCTAACTTTGCAGCCTCTGGGGGGATAAGTACAGACGTCTCCGTACCGATCCGCCAGACTCTACCAAGTTTGTCCGTGAGTTGTGAGACCTAAGCAACCTAGTGCTCTGATACCAACTTGTCACGACCCGAAATCCCACCTTCAGACCGTGATGGCGCCTAAGGTTGCACCCACTAGGCAAGCCAACGAGTTAACTGAATTGATTTATTAACAAGTGAAAATAACAAACACTGACTAGATAATTTAAATAAAGTGCGGAAGCATTAACATAATTGTCAATAACAATAGCTAATAAAGCAGAAATCCCTTTAAGTACAACCCAGAAGTGGAGTCACAACCTCACGAACCAGTCTAAGATTTGACTAAAACAACAGTTTGAAACTAAAGTGATGTGTCTGTCTGGAAAACACATAAATAACAGAATGAAAGATAGACAGGGACGCCGAGATCCACGAACGCCATGCGGAACTACCTCGGTGTCGTCTGGAATGGACTGAAGCAGACTCCCACTAGCGATGTCCACTGGGTCCGGCTGCGTAATCTGCACAACATAAAGAAGTGCAGGTGTAGCATTAGTACAACCGACCCCATGTACTGAGTAAGTACCGAGCCTATCCTCGGCGAAGTAGTGACGAGTCTAGGACACGACAATAAATTGTACCTGTGCAGTTTATTGGTATAGCAGAAAAATAAACAAGAATACAGTTACAGGGAAGAACATGCAAGGGATAAAAGATAGCAAATATTGAAATGACGGAAACAAAACAACAGTCTAAAATATCGGAAAATAATAACGTGGTTTGACAACATGAATTAAACAGTGAAAAGAAACGGAACGGCATGTCCCCTTGTGAATAACAATATAAAATATGGCACGAAATGTCCCCTCGTTCATAAACAACATAAATATGGCACAGAATGCCCCCTCGTGCATAAAACATCACAATCACGGCACGAAATGTCCCCTCGTACATATATATATCATAAACACGGCACGGAATGTCCCTCGCGCATAAATAATAATCAATCAGCACGAAATGTCCCCTCGCGCATAAATAATAATCAATCAGCACGAATGTCCCCTCGCGCATAAATAATAATCAATCGGCACATAATGTTCCTTCGTGCATAAATATAATCAATCGGCACGGAATGTTCCTTCGTGCATAAATAATAATCATCGGCACGGAATGTTCCCTCGTGCATAAACAATAATCACTCGGCACGGAATGTTCCCTCGTGCATGGTGAGTGTAAAAGAAACAATTGATATGAAAGTTTAACAATATCACATTTCAAATGTTCAAAAATAATCAACTAAATTCTATTGTCCCGGCAAGGGACTCAGCTATAACCAATCTCACTCAGAGGTATAATGTCAACAGTAAAAATCCTCAACCGAACACATATTCAATACCTTTCTACGTCATGAAGTGACCTCAAGGTACCACTTTCAAGGTTCCCAATAATTCACGGAGAATATCAAAGAACATTAAACAACTCATCAAAATCAACTTACGGGCATGCTTGACCACAACATATAGGTACCCGTCACCTCACCTATACATTAGACATGAATTACACATAGCAAATAAGATCTATACCTATTCCCTCAAGCTACGGTTAGGCCAAACACTTACCTCGGCTCCAAGAATGCAAGTCAAGCCTCAATCACGGCCTTTCCTCTTGAATCCGACTCCGAAATGATAATATCTAGACATAATTGACTTAATAACAACAATAATAATTCAATAACTCAATCCCAAAGGCTTTTTGTACATTTCCCATAATTCTTCCAAAAATACCAAAATTCAACCCCGGGCCCGCTTGGTCCAAACTCGAGGTTCGGACCTAAACCCGATCACCCATTCCCCCACGAACCCGAATATACAATTTGTTTTGAAATCCGACCCCAAAATGAGGTTGAATTCCCAAAAATTCCAAAAGCCCTAACTCTACCCAAAACCCCCAATTTCTACCCTTGATTCCATGTTTTTAGGCCTAGAATTTAGTGATTGATGAAGGAAAATGGAAGAAACTAGAGTTAAGATCACTTACCTAAGTGGTTATGGAGGAAGGGCAGCTTGGAACTCGGCTATGGGGTTTGGAGAAGAAGAAGATGGTGAAAATATGAAAATCACGTAATGGGTATTCTGTTTTTGGACACTTTAAATAACTGGGCGATATTATCTACGCGATCGCGACATGTGTCCTGCGATCGTGGAGAGTTCTGGCCTTAGACTTACGCGATCGCGAAGTGAAGGCTATGACCGCAGAGAAACCGGATGCGGACCCATGCGATCGCGAACGAAATAATGCGTTCTCATAGAATAATTTGCTACCCAGCCCCCAACCCCACAGGAGACTTACGCGATCGCGAACATAGGGGTGCGATCGCGTAGAGCTAAACCCTAAGGCTCCACGTTCGCACTCAGCTCTTTGCGATCGCGCAGAGAAAATTGACCCCCTGCCCAAAATGCACATCGTGATCGCGTGCAACACACCGCGATCGCGGAGAAGGAATAACTGGACACCAGGTACAACCTAAAACACCAGAAATTTACTAAGTTTAGCACCCCGGCACCTACCCAAAACTCACTCGAGCCCTTGGGGCTCACAACCAAATATAAACATGACTTCAAAATCATCCTATGAACTTATTCGAGTAATATAACCATCAAAATAACATCAAAAATAATGAATTAAACTCCAAAATCTATAGAATTTTTTCAAACTTCATAAACCTCTAAATTCTTCGATTTTGATCTGAAACACGTCAAACCAAGTCCGTTTCTTACCAAATTTTACAGATAACTCACATAACCCATATCAAACCTGTTCCGGGCTCCGGAACCAATATACGGGCTCAGTAACACAGATTTCACATCAAAGTTCATTTTCAAAAGTCTTTCTTATTTTCATAAAACAATTTTCTTTAAAAATTCATTTCTCAGACTTGGGACCTCAGAATTTGATTCCGGGCATACGCCTAGGTCCTATATTTTCCTACGGACCCTCCGGGACCGTCAAATCACGGGTCTGGGTCCATTTACTAAAATTTTTGACCAAAGTCAACTTGATTCCATTAATTATTATAAATTAAACTGTTTAACACATTTCCACATAAAGACTTCCCGGATACGCGCTCGGGCTGTGCACGCACACTAAGGTGAGATTAACAGAGGATTTCGAGGCCTCGGAACACAGTTTTTGCTAAATTTACACAAGATGACCTTTTGGGTCATCACATAGCATTCTATCTCTCTAAATGCTCCTAGTTTTAAATTCCTTTGAGTTCACTCATGTTATACTGACCTTTTTATAAATGTATGGAAACCATCATCTCTCTTGTGGTGATGAGTTTAATCTCGAGGAATTAACTATTCTCGTCACCTTCTCACACGTCTTTTCTTATCCTTACTCCTGCCTAGCTAAAACCTTGTTGCTCTATTATACTTTATCTTGCGACCTACGCACATCTACTTATACTACTCGTAACCTTCCTTTTATCATGTTAGCACCATAGATTTCCTTTCACACCTTCTTAGTTATATTTAAATGTAAACAATTACTTTTCCTGGTCGTTCTGCTATTTGCTGCATGGATACTTGGCCTATCTTAGTGCCCATGAATACGGGAGTTCCCTGTAACTCATATGATCTCAATTATCAACTTTTGATTGATTTTTTTTTCTTATGGAGTGCATACAACATTATAGTGAGACTATTGTTACAAGACCATTTCTACTTTAGGTCACTATGCTTATGTTAAAGCCTGCTTCCTTATTTCCTCAGCTAGTCTTTCGTTGTAGTACTTAGGGGAGAACTTATAACTCTTGTAAAGCTGAGACCTTATTACATTGTATATCCCATGGTATTTCTGAAGGTCTTACTCGCCTATCATTATCCTTAGTTACTTACCTCCATGCCCTTGTGCTTGTAGGGTTTCTTCTGAATTGAAATTTCAGTTGTCTCCATTGTGGCACTCTCTTTTATTTCTGTAACACTTATATTGTACCTTCTACTACCCCAACTCCTGTCTGAATATTTCTCGAGGATTACGATTTTGTATCTAAGAGACTGAATTTCCTATGTTGGGTTTCACTACGTTTATCTTGCATGATCTACTAATTTGCCTATATTTATCCATGACTAGGCTCTTCCTGAATCAACTACTGACTACCCATTGGTCCACTCTCATATCTTTATTTTATGTAACTCCTCTTGGGTTATGTCCTTTGTCTTAACTTACCTCTTGTACGGGATCCTTATGTATCAAGTTTTCATTCCCACTTATATATCAATATCATCGAGTGCGAAACCCTTATTGATTCTCCCCAACATCATGCTTGCATAATGTTCTGGAGTTATATTATATCTGTAGGATATGAATAAAAGCAATCTTATTTCTTTCACCTTTTTACCACATTCTTCCTTTACCATTCGATATTTACCTTTTCATCTTTGACATTTTGTTTCTACATCTTCACAGACATTACTCGTCTTGCGGTAACTCTTCTACACTAGGTATAATTGAATTTTGTACACACAAGGGTGACATGTGGTATAACTGGCACATTTAGTCCCTTAAGCTTAACTCTGCTCATTGTTCTTGCTTTAGGGAAGCATCTTCATGAATGACCTTTAAAGGTTATTCTTCTATTGTTCATTCTATTATTGTCGAAACACTATCTTTGAAACGATGTCGGCTATTACCAATTTCTTTGATCCCTAATTCATGTTCGATTTCTTTTTTCTTGTTTACTAACCCATACTAATTTCTATTACTTGGGGGGTCTAACTTTTCCTTATGGTAATCACGTGTGAGTCACCAACTCATTTCTCGAAATGAGGTTCTGGCTTTATGGCTTACACTTTTGTATTGTCTCAAGGCATGTCTCCTCTTTTTTTTTTCCTTCACTTGACTATAGACTTTATCATTATACCATATTCTGATTTACCGCTATCACTAATTTATCACCTCTTACTCATAATGTTTAATTTACTCTTTCCTTATTCTCATGCTAATATCTCTGTCTATCGCCCTATTATAAAGACTTCAACATGACGTTCTTTCATATTTAGCTCCCTCTTCTTCATATCACTGGCTCTTCGGGACGCCTAACATTCTTTTTTTTTTACTAGTGGCTGGAGTCATACTAAGGCAAATATTTATCCCTTCTAGGATCCTAATGCCTATCTTCTGAAATTTTTGAATATTCTAGTATTCATATCTGATTGTTCTATTCTAGAGTGACCATATGGCTATCTCCAAATGAGAACTATTACCATGTTCTGCACTACTCTTCAAAAATGTTAAATAATGATAACAATCTATCCACAATTTTCGGTTACTCTAATCCCAGCTAGATCCTGATATCCTATCTTTCTCTTAAATTATTTCAGTTAGCTCCCATAGGGCATAATTGAGATTGGTATGGACAATTGTAGATATCT
>ML313051.1:0-14601 GCA_005239505.1 Nicotiana paniculata | reverse complement strand
TGGATCCTGATATCCTATCCTTCTCTTAAATTATTTCAGTTAGCTCCCATAGGGCATAATTGAGATTGGTATGGACAACTGTAGATATCTCTGTTACCGTTGAAAGTAACTAAAAATTCTTATATTTCTCTGCCAGAATTATAAATACGGATAATCTTTATTAACTAGGTACCTCATACCATTCTTTATCTTGCTTCTTTTACTTGCTAAAACTCGTATCTACCTTCTGATTCTCTTATTTCTTTTTACCATATGGGTAGATAGATATTCTTTCCTTAGAGCTCCTTATTAAGAAACTAACACATCTTAGTACACACATGATTTGCTGAATCCCTAACATTTACTCATCATAAGCATGATGCAAAGTTGAGTTCCTCAACTCTTCCACAGCCACATTGCAAGGTCTTACCATCCATCTTTCTAGATGTATGCATCGTCGTATTATAAATAAGATAGAATTGAGGAAATTGAGTTCTTACAATTGAGCTCTACCACACGATCTAGAGTAAGAAGAAAGAGTAACATTCCTAAATGCCCTGTAGCCTCTTGCTTATAAGTGTGGTGCACAACACACCCATAAATAAGATTCTACTAGACACGGCTCATAGACAACCCCTAGGACAAACCTGCTTTGATACCAAGTTTGTCACGACCCAAACTGGAGGATCATGACTAGCACCCGGGCCATACTTGCCGAGCACCAACGTACATTTTATCTAAACTTCTTATTATCTTTAAGGGATAACGAGATTAATATAAATGGTAGATATGGATCATGAACATACATCACATGGGATGACAAGATTTCTAAGAAACTATATAAAAGGTACGAGCTACAACGCTGAAATGAAAGACTATACAACAAAAATTATCCAACAAGGCATACCAAACTATACATGAGTCGACACCTGTCTATGAGCCTCTAAAGGAACATAAGTAATGCAACATAGCCGGAACAGGGCCCCGACATACCCATAATATCTATAACAAAAATTCATACCAAGACCACGGCAAGTCCGAAGAAGGTATCTCGCCTATAACCGCTGAACTGGAAAGCCTATTGTGGTGGGAGAGCTTTGTCTACCTGTCTATCAGGACTTGTAGCACGACATGCAGCGTCCACAAATAAAAGGATGTCAGTACGAATAAAGTACTGAGTACGTAAGGCAGGAAAGCATAAATAAGAACAGTAATGTAAAGAGAGATGTAGGAGATACAACCTATAGCATCTGAGTGCTTCTAAGATACATTAACATGAAATGCATGATACATATATACACATAATCTTTTTAAACATCCGCCTCTGTGGGCATCATCATCATCATCGTATCAACATCCGCCTTTGTGGGCATCATCATCATCATCATCATATCATACCCGGCCTCAAAGAGGACTCGGTAAACCCAACTGATCAGTGGTTTCACAATAGGTGCCATACCCTGCCAACTATAGCGCGGCTTGGTAGAGTAAAATAGATACATATATATAATGCATGTAGGACTCATTGGAATCATGTTCTGAATATTTTGGAGCCACGTAAGGTCGATATTCTCCGTACACATCATTAGGGCTAACTCTTCATCGAGAATCTTATGAGAATCAAGAAGTACCAACAACATTAATAACATAAGAATAAGTGAAGCAACTTCAACATCAATTGTTCCATAAGAAGGGAAACAATGTTAGTACTGCTAGCTTCTAAGAACAGAGTATCTTTGGAAGCTCGTTCATTGCATTATGTACAATCGTAGTCATGCAAAATAAGGAATGGTATAAACTCACATACCTTGTATATACTTCCCCAACCTCAAGCTATGCAAATGTCACAACTCCTTAATCTACAATAAGAGAAACGACACTATCGTTATCGTTTAAGCGTCATAACTATTATGTATTGACCACAACCTATTTTACATGAAACGGACAGCACCTCCCCTATTTATATGACTTCAAAAAATTCAAAACAATCACCAAACATCCCAAACAACATCAATAATAATCATATTGAGCCTCCCAAAACAGTCACACAACCTAATCACATCACACATAAGACGACCACCGTAGTCGTGTCAAACGACCCGGAAATGTTACAACGAACGACCAGCTCACAGCCATACATCTATATGGTGTTTATCCACAATATTCCTCCTCGAAAACTCCACAAAACAGTAGTAAAACACGCAGCCCCACAACAACACAAAATAGTCCGCTACAAGTCAAATAACTCGAACTCACGGCTTCCGATCACCATCCTGTGAGTTTTACTATTAGGAAACATATTTATCAACCTTCCTTGATATTTAAACAATTAAATACATATATTAGACGTTTCTTAACTATTAAGTACCTTCCAAAACTCTAACTACAAAGAAAAAGGAGAGGCAGTATAATGACACTTACGACGTAGGGATCGTTTTGATGTTATTGCTTCTCGATTTCTTGCCCGGAATGATAATCTTATTTGAAACCCTAGAATATAGCTTGAGGTTATGTTTATGGGTGTTCTCTGGTCGTTTTATTCTGAATAATAAAGAGAAAGCCGACCTAAGGTTTATATATATCAAGTTTGGAAAAGTCAAAGATGTGCTAGCTTGGCACCCTATGATTGGTCCATCTACTGACGCTTATATCTTTTTATCCTGATGTCGTATGAACGAACGGTTAAGAGAATTGGAAACTAAATTCCAAGACCTTAGATTGGTATATTATATGTCCCAATAAGGCCTCATATAGCACATGAAATGTATTGCTCAAAAAGCTCTAGTGATCCACCTACTTGTCACTTATGATGTCTATGTAGTCTCGCGAAACTGCAAATATCTCTTTACTCCTACGTCGTATCGATGAACGGTTTAATGCATTAGAAACTAAACTCATAGATATTAAATTTAGTTGGTAGATCATCAAATAATTCCAAGTATATTGGGAGAAAATCTCAGTTACATTTGACCTAATATTAAGCATATTATGAGTGTAACTTGTGAAGACCTTTGCCGACTTTTGTTCCACAACTTGATTGACTTCAAAATGTAGAACACAAATATAATACGATAAAAATTAACTCATAGAATAACCTTCTTATCATGTAATGAAACATAGTCTCTCCCTAAAGTACATGTTATAACATTCCAAACTCGTCGACATTCGATGAAACTTATTTTCTTCAATTGGTTTAGCTTCTAAGCTTTCCAACCCTCTTGGTACTCGTTATTCATGATCTTAAATAGTTGTGACCTCCAATGTAACATGATTAACTTAATTTATATTCCATCAAATATAATCTTATTTCTGAGCTTACATCAATTGATTTATGATGTATTCTCACGTACGAAAACATGGGGTGTAACAGCTTATCCTTATGCAAATAGAGAGGCAGGGCTTAGCCTCATGAAAGATTTGAGACAATGGTTAGTCTCATGCAAAGAGAAGGAAATGCATAGCCTTATGCAAATGAGGAGGAAGGGATTAGCCTCATTCAAGATTCGAGACAATTCTTAGTCTCATGCAAAGAGAAGGCAATGCTTAACCTTATGCAAATGAGGATGCAGCTTAGCCTCATGCAAGATTCGAGACAGTGCTTAGTATTATGCAAAGAGAAGGAAATTCTTAGCCTTATTCAAATGAGGAGTCAGGGCTTAGCCTCATGAAATATTTGAGACAGTGCTTAGTCTCATGCAAGGAGAAGGCAATGCTTAGCCTTATGCAAATAGAGAGGCAGGGCTTAGCCCCATGCAAGATTCGAGACAGTACTTAGTCTCATACAAGGAGAAGCCAATGCTTAGCCTTATGCAAATAGAGAGGCAGGGCTTAGCCTCATGCGGGAATTGAAACAGTGCTTAGTCTCATGCAAAGAGAAGGCAATGCTTAGCCTTATGCAAATAGAGAGGCATGGCTTAGCCTTATGCAAATAGAGAGGCAGGGCTTAGCCTCATGCGGGAATTGAAACAGTGCTTAGTCTCATGCAAAGAGAAGGCAATGCTTAGCCTTATGCAAATAGAGAGGCATGGCTTAGCCTTATGCAGATAGAGAGGAAGGGCTTACCCTTATGCAGATAGAGAGGCAGGGCATAGCCTCATGCAGGAATTGAGACAGTGATTAGTCTCATGCAAATAGAATACAATGCTTAGCCTTATGAAAATAGGGAGGCAGAGCTTAGTCTCATGCAAGATTTGAGACATTGCTTAGTCTCATGCAAATGGACGAGTAGTAAGAGCGAAGTATTCTTAGCTGGAGATATATTTATTTCTGGCGATTCTGTTGTTGCGACTATACTCGTTGTTATGACCTATTCCTGCTTCCAAAGAAAATTTATGAATTTTGCGGGGGAGGTTAGTTCGTGCCTTTGTCTGCTTGCTTTTCTCCCCTCTTCCCGAGGGTCCTGTTCAAGTTGCCTTGGGTAGAACTTGGCTAAAAAATAAAGTTTTTCAAAAAGTATGCGTGTATGGTTTTCAAAACATAGTAATATGCAAATTAAGAAATCAGTTAGATGAATCAGTGATTGTGACGTTATCAGAGACATTGCAACTTCCTTGTTGTAGAATTTTGAGGGTCCTCCTCAAAATTCTACCCCAGTTATCTAAAAGAACTTCTGGGTACTCCACATGTAGTTCCGTTGGCTGAACTTGCTTTGGAATTTTGAGGGTCCTCCTCAAAATTCTGCCCCGGTTCCTGATTGTGGGGAAAATGGAATTTTTTATTGAATTGTGACCGAACTCACAGGGATGCCTACGTATCCCCTCTTAAACGGGAATCAGTTTAAGCATAGTTCAATTACATCATATGAAGAAATGCAAATAGATTTACACATAGTATCTTTTGACTGCATCTGAATTGATAGGCTTTGGCCAAATCTCCATTTCTGCGAGTATGAGTGATCCTCCTGTCAGTACCCTTGTGAACCATGTAAGGACCTTGCCAGTTGGGTGAGAATTTCCCTTTGGCTTCATCTTGATGTGGAAAGATCCGTCTCAACACCAGCTGCACCGGTGTAAACTATCTAAGTTTGACCCTTTTGTTAAAAGCTCTGGACATCCTGTTTTGATAAAGCTGACCATGACACACTGCATTCATTATTTTTCCATCTATGAGGGCTAATTTCTCATAGCATCTCCTTATCCATTCTGCATCACTGAGTTCGGCTTCTTTTATAATTCCCAAGGAAGGAATTTCTACCTCGGTAGGGATGAGAGCTTCAGCACCGTAAACCAATAGGTAAGGAGTGCTCTGGTTGATGTGTGGACTGTGGTACGATATCCTAATAAAGAAAATGGTAATTTCTCGTGCCATTACTTGTGATTCTCTACCATTTTTCTCCGTATCTTCTTGATGTTTTTGTTGGCGACCTCCACGGCTCCATTCATTTGAGGCATGTATGTTGTAGAATTCTTGTGCTTGATTCTGAAAGTTTCACACATGGCTTTCATCAGATCACTATTGAGATTAGCGATATTGTCAGTGATGATGGACTCTGGAACACCGAATCGACAAACAATACGATCCCTGACAAAGTCTGCAACAACTTTCTTGGTTACAGCCTTGGAGGATGCAGCTTCAACCCATTTGGTGAAATAATCAATGGCCACTAAAATGAACCTGTGCCCGTTCGGAGCAGTGAGTTCGATTGGACCAATGAAATCCATTCCCAGGCAGCAAAAGGCTAAGGTGCACTTGTTGCATTGAGTTCGTTTGGCAGTACCCGTATCATATCTGCATGTATCTGGCACTGGTGGAATTTTTAGACATATAGGATGCTATCCATTTCCATAGTCATCCAAAAGAATTCGGCCCTGAGTATCTTCTTGGCCATGACGAAACCGTCCATATGCGGGCCGCAGGTTCTGGCATGTATTTCTTCAAGCAATTTGGAATCCTCTTTGGCGTCTACACATCTTAACAGTCCTAGATCGGGAGTTCTTCTATATATAATTCCTCCGCTTTGGAAGAAATGATTGGACAACCTCCGAAGTGTGCGTTTCTGAGTGTGGTTTGCATGCTCTGGATATTCTCTCTTTGCCAAATATTCCCTGATATCGTGGAACCATGGATTTCCATCTATCTCTTCTTCGACATGAGCACAGTACGACGACTGATTATGGGTTCTCACCGGAATGGGATCGATGAAATTCTTGTCCGGATGTTGTATCATGGAGGACAAAGTGTCCAATGCATCTGCAAATTCATTCCATATTCTAGGGATATGCCGGAACTCTATCTTTGTGAACCTCTTCTTCATCTCTTCTACATGATGTAGATATGGTAGTATTTTGGTATTCTTGGTATCCCATTCTCCTTACACCTGGTGCACCAGCAGGTCTGAGTCACCAATTACCAGCGGTTTTTAAACGTTCATGTCGATAGCCAAATTGATCCCTAATATGCAGGATTCATACTCAGCCATATTATTGGTGCATGGAAACCTAAGTTTTGCAGACACCGGGTAGTGCTGACCAGTTTCTGATACCAGGACGGCTCCGATACAGACTCCTTTGAAATTTGCAGCTTCATCAAAAAATAGCCTCCACCCGTCATAGGCTTCAGCAATGTCTTCTCCTATGAATGTTTCCTCTTCGTCAGGAAAATACATTTTTAATGGTTCGTATTCTCCTCCTACAGGATTTTTGGCAAGATGATCTACCAATGCTTGTCCTTTGACTGCCTTCTGAGTTACATAGATGATATCGAGTTCATTCAACAATATTTTCCACTTGGTCGTCTTCCCTGTAAGCATAGGCTTCTGAAAGATGTACTTTAGGGGGTCCATCCTTGAGACGAGATAAGTGGTATAGGAACAGAAGTAATGCCTCAGTTTCTAAGTTATCCATGTCAGAGCACAATAGGTGCATTTCAGCAAAGAATATCGTGCTTCATAAGGTGTGAACTTCTTACTCAGGTAATATATGGCTTGCTCCTTTCTCATCATCTCGTCATGTTTTCCCAAAACACAATTGAAAGCCCCATCTAATACCGAAAGGTAGAGTAATAGTGCTCTACTAGGTTCTGGCGGGAGTAGGACTGGTGGTGTGGACAGGTATTCCTTGATTTTGTTAAAAGCCTTCTGGAAATCCTCAGTCCAGCTGGTTGCGGTATCTTTCTTCAGCATTTTGAAAATTGGTTCACATCTCACTGTGGACTGTGCTATGAAGCGGCAGATGTAGTTGAGACGTCCCAAGAAACTCATTACATCCTTCTTGTTCTTTTGCGGGGTTTAGCTTTAGATTATATTTTCGCAGTCGGGCAAAGAACTTTCTCAAGTCTGCTATGTGATTTGTGGATTTCTTGGATTTGATGATGACATCGTCAACATATACCTCTATCTCCTTGTGTATCATATCATGGAAGATGGTTGTCATGGCCCTCATATAGGTGGCCCCAGCATTCTTCAGACTGAACGGCATCATCTTGTAGCAATATACTCCATACGGTGTAATGAAGGATGTCTTTTTTGCGTCTTCTTCGTCCATCCACATTTGATGATAACCCACGAAGCAATCCACAAAGGACTGGAGTTCATGCTTGGCGAAGTTATCAATCAGTATGTGTATATTTGGTAGTGGGAAATCATCCTTGGGACTTGCTCTATTTAAATCCTGATAGTCGACACACACCCTGAATTTCCCATCTTTCTTCAGAATCGGCACAATGTTGGCTAACCAGATTGGGTACTCCACTACCCTGAGGACTTTGGATTTGATCTACTTAGTGACTTCTTCTTTGATTTTTAGGCTCATGTCTGGTTTGAACTTTCTGAGCTTCTGCTTTATTGGCGAACATATTGGATTGGTAGGCAATTTATGAGCCACTATGGATGTTCTCAAACCGGTCATGTCATCATACGACCATGAGAAAATGTCCTCATATTCTTTCAGGAAGCGAGTGTATTCTTCCTTTTTTGACGGTGACAAGTGGATGCTTATGCAAGTTTCTTTGATGGTTTCAGAATCTCCCAAATTTACTACCTCAGTCTCGTCCAAGTTGGACTTAGGTTTGTTCTCAAATTTCTCAACTTCTCTAACGATCTCTTCAGGTATCACATCTTCTTTTCTGTCTCTTCCAAATAACTATCCATGTGTTGCGTTGTCTCATTACATGTCACAGTCGTTGGTTCATCCAGGTAAGAAATAGTAATACAGTAGAGGAAACATATGAAAGATAATGATAACAAAACATCAAATTATTGATAAAAATGCTGAAATTTTGAACAAAGTAGCATTTAAATGACTTCAAACAATATTTTCCAAAATGAAATACTGAAAGAAAGATGTTTTTGAAACAGAGTGCTCAAAAGAATTGTTTTTCAAATAACACTATTAGCCATGCTACCCCGGGACTCGTCTGGCCCTGGATAGTGTGGTGGTCCAGTTTATGAGAAATGCCCCCCTCTCCATTGTCTGAATAATAAGGCCTTCTTCCTCCTCCTCCTCAACTATCACATTGAAATCCATATCTTTGTCTTCCAAGAACAGGCTCCTTATCCCCTCCAAAGCTTCTTCTTCTTCAGATCCCCATATTGTATCGGCCTGATGAAAAGATTGACTCAGATGTGGCACTGGCTGCTCAAGAGGGTAACAGGGACCACGCCATGGCGGCGACCAATCATCATATTCTTGCCAGGTATACGGATATCCAAGCCCAAAAGTTGCATCATGACATTTCCGTTGTATTGGCTTGGTAATGCCTTGGAGTTTCTTCCCAAGTCCTTTGTCGGGTTCATACCCCCGTGCCAGTATGCTTTCTATTTTTCTGCTCCACCATTTATCTTTCTCAATTGCATTAACGTGCTTGATGCGATGATAAGTCTCTCCACCCAACTTCCTTCTCTTTTCCACGACCCAAATAGTTTGATTGGTATAAATGGGATTGCTCCCATCTCCATTAATGATTACTTCTTGATGATTCCCTTCAAATTTCATAGCCTGGTGCAAAGTGGACGCAACTTCCCCAATGTCATGTATCTAGGGTCGTCCTAAAAGTAAATTGTTGGAGGCGGATATGTCTAACACCTGAAATTCAACATCGAACCAAGTGGGACCCATCTGCAAGCATAAATTGGTTTCCCCAATTGTGTCTCTTTGCGACCCACCGAACGCCTTCACATTCCTTGTCCCTGCTCGTATTTCATGCAAACCTTTGACCAACCTTTTTAGAGTTGTCAATGGACATATGTTGAGGTTGGATCCTCCGTCTATCAAAACCCTGGCAATGAAATTATCCTCGCATTGCACGGTGATGTGCAGTGCCCTGTTGTGGCTCAATCCCTCTAGCGGTAACTCATCTTCGTGAAAGGTGATCTTGTGGCTTTCCAGCACTTTCCCCACCATGTTGGACATTCCCCTGCTGGTGATATTGTTGGGCACGTACGCTTCATTCAACACCTTCATCAGAGCATTCCTATGCGCCTTAGAATATTGTAGCAGTGATAGGATGGATATCTGGGCGGGAGTTTTGTTCAGATGGTCTACCAAAGAATATTCCCTTGCATGTACCTTCCTCCAGAGATCATCCGGACCGATTTCAATGATGGGTTGTTTGGCAGTGGCTTCCTTACTTGTTCCTCCCAAATTCTCAGGTGTATAGATTCTTCGAGTTCTGGTCATCCCTTGTGCATCACCAGACTCTTCCATTTTTGTTTTCCTTTTCCTCCCGTCTTCGGCAACGTACGACATTGGATTTAAAGGGCGGTGTGGATTCTACCATCACAGTGAAGGGTGTGGTTACTTCTACTTCAAATGGAGCAGGTGTAGCTGCAGGTGTTGTCACCTCTATTTCGAACGGAGTTAATGCGGATATATCAACTTCGACTGATGGTTGTACCTGTACCACAATAGGAGAGAGTGTGACTGCATTTCTTAGGGTCATCGCCTTCTCGAATAATCCCAAGTGACCCTTCAGCATCCCATTCTTCGTCAGTTTCTATCATATTTACTCTTTCACCCCTATGGTCCGGAAGAGGGTTGTTGCATACATTGGGCTCGGCTTCCTTTGCTTATATGACTTTGGTATCAATCAGTGTCTGAATCTTGTCTTTCAGAGTGCGGCATTGATCGATGGTATGTCCCTTCATGTCAGAATGGTATGCATATGTTTTGTTTGGTTTGAACCACTGGGAGAAGTTTTCCATGGCAACAGCGGGAATAGGGGTGACATATCCAGAAGCCTTTAGTCTTTCATATAGTTGGTCGATGGGCTCAGCAATAGGGGTGTATTGTCTGGGTGGTCTGCGATCGTAATTGGGTCTAGGTTTTTGATAGTTTTGACGAGCTGGAGGTGAATGATAATAGGTTGGCTGGGTGTTATAGGTGTGATAGACGGTAGCAGGTTGAGGATATCTAAGAGGTGAAGGCTGATATGTAGGTGGAGGTGTTTGGTATGTGAGTGGAGATTTTGGACCTTGGGCTACCATTACCGCTCCTATTTCTTTCTTCTTTGATATACCCCCTGACTGTAATGCTTTGTTCATAGCATGCAATGCTTCAGAATTGGTTACCATTCTGCTCTTGATCCCTTCTTCAATCCTTTCCCCGATTTTGATGATGTCGGATAATTTGTGATTCTCGATGACCATTAACCTCTCATAATATTGTGGATCTTGGGCCCTGACGAAGAATTTGTTCATTTGCTCTTCTTACAATGTCGGCCTAACCTTTGCAGCTTCTGACCTCCATCTAGTAGCATACTCGCGGAAAGTCTCCGTTGGTTTCTTCTTGAGGTTCTATATGTAGAAGACGTTCGGTGCATTTTCTGTGTTGAACCTGAATCGATCCATGAAGTCTGATACCATGCTTACCTAATTAACCCACTTCTTGGGATTTTGACTGATATACCAAGATAGGGTGTCTCCAGTGAGACTTCTCATGAACAGCTTCATATGAATCCTTTCATCCTTCCCAACTCCCACGAGTTTGTCATAGTATGTCCTTAAATGTACTTTCGGGTCACCTATTCTGTTAAACATCTTGAACTTAGGAGGTTTGTAACCCTACGGCAGTTCTACGTCTGGCTGAATATATAGATCCTCATAATTCAGACTTTCAATCCCTTTGTCTCCTTCAACACCCTGGACTCAGCTTGTGAGCTTCTTGAGCTCCCTTGCCATATTCTTGATGAACAGGTTCTTCTCGGCGGATTCTGGTGTATATGAGGTTGGTTGAGTGGAGTGGGGTAAGGTTTCTACATATATGGGATTATTTTTGTGGATGACGGGGGTTTGAATGTAGTGATGATCATTAGTTGAATTTTTCGGATCGAGGATAGGTTGTGGGGGTATGTTGAGGAGTATAGAAAGTGGTGGTTTGCGGGTATTGAGTCGGGAGATATTTGTGTTGAGAAGGGGTTGGTACTGGTAGAGGATTGGGATTTTGGGTAGGTGTTGCATATTGATGGGGTGCGGGAGGATTTTGCGGACGTTGGTTTGGTGTGTTTTGAGGAGGTACTGGGTTTTGAATGTTTTGCTGGTTGATGTCTGGGACGTTTAAGGTGAAGGAGAGGTTTTCCAAGTTGCGGAACTGCTCAAGCTCCCCTTGCAATTCTAGTATCTTCTGCTCCAGCCGTAAGACCAAATCATTCTGTACCGGAGTACTCTGACCGTCTTAAATCTCAAAATTCTCTGCATGTGTGGCGTTGTCTTTCCTGACATTACTCATATCATCCATTTTAGCTTTTCCCTTACTTCTTGGATCACTTGAAGGAGGAGGGGGTGGACGGCCTCTAGATCTGGTGTGATATGATGATGATGCCAGTATGTGCGAACCAACCTTTGAGGATGAGAATAATCAAAAAGAAAGAAAAACAAAAAAGTAAACAATTCAGTAAGGATTCTGAAAAGGTATTTGCAGTATTTAAACACGTATTGCGGAAATATAAATACGCGTCCTAATTTGGGACCCTCGTTGTGCCCGAGGTAGGCCTAGCGACATGTAGATTTGGAGAAATTTAATGTCGATAACTGCCTCATTTCATTAATATAGTAAATAAGACGAATCTAAAGCGACAATAAGTAAATGATTCACTACTGGTATTTGCCTTATTACATTCGAGTTCTAAACGATTCAAAAAAAACAAATAATCCTAATCTACTTGGTCTTAGAGGGACCTTCTCCAAGCTTGGCTTTCTTGTCTCCGTCAATCACATTCTCCAGGTCGTGCATGTCCAGCAGTAGATACTCCCTTGCTAGGTGTCCTCCTTCATTTCCCTCTACATTCTAACAATCCACGACCCTTTTCATCATCTTCCCTTCAAGCTCCATCAGACCCTACTCTGAATACTCCAAGCTTTTTGTTGACTTTGTAGCCGTTTCCCTCCACTCGTTAATTGACTCCATGTCAATCTTGTGTTATTCCAAATGCATGGCCTCGGATTCGAGGACTCTTTTGCGTAGCCTCTTATACTTCACATGTGCTTCAGCAGCTTCATCTATGACCTTATTTCCTTGACCGACCCCTGGCTCGACTATTCCTGTTATGCTATCATCCAACCATGATGGGTAGAAGTACACATGACCTGCGTGGTATCAATCTGGATCTATGTTATCCTTTTCCACAATAATCTTCAAATGTCACATGTGCTGCGCCTCAAATTTTTAAGGAATGGCATCATCTTGAAAATATGCTTTGTAATGACCCATTTTGGAGACTCGCGGTATGACTTGTTTTCTACCAACTTGTCTCATGACCCTGATAGGAACAATAGGGATATATGCCCCTTAACCCAATCAACACCAAATACGGAACATTCCTGGATCTGATGATGAATTCATTAGTAGGGAACCACTCGAACATCCAATAAATCTTGTCCTCGGTCAGATTGTTGAAAAACTGTACCCATTCTATAGCATTCTCTGATTGTGCAAATCTGTTTGGGATGAAGGTCATTCTTTTCGGATGGTGAAAAGTTATGTGGTCATTCCATGGTCTTCATTGGAATTCTTGGCGATATTGGCCTCTCTGAAGATGTTCCAACAACCAAATCTGCAGCAGCAAGTTACAACCCTCAAAATGTTTGAACCCCTTCTTGCAAGGATCCAGAGCTCGGTACATTTCTGCTACAATCATTGGAACAATAGTATATATTTGTCCTACGATCCCTTCCATTAAAGCCTTGGTTACCATGGCCAACCTGGTGTGAATCTTGTTCCCTTGTCTTGGAAACACTATCATACCCAGAAAACAAATGATGAATACGAAACCCCTACGATGAGTCCAACCCAGAGAGGTGATAGAGAATTCGTCATGAAAAATTCAATAAGATTTTCTGTGTCCATATCGTTTATAGAAGAATTCAAAGGGTACATAGGAATTCTTCAAGCATGCCAAGTCATCATTCTTTCTTAGACCCATCATTTTCAGAAACCCCACTAGGAGTGTGATTTTCTGGAACTAACAAACCGGGACTATCCCAGGGTAATCCAGCGAATCCTCCTATTTCCTCCAAGAGAGGAGTCATTTCTATATTGCCAAAACGGAATACATCCCTTTCTCCATCCCAGAACATGGTAACAGCCTCGATCAGTATGTTATTTGGCTGGATGTCTAATAAGGAGGGTAAGTTTCCGAGAACCCTTTTCACGTGATTTTTGTCGCTTGGCGAAATGTTTTCCCACAAATCCATCAATAACTGTGGTATATTTTGGACCATGCCGAACCTGGGGACTTCGTACCTCATTTTCTGCAAAATAAACAAGGTTAGACCTTTTTCCCCTCTGGATTAGACTACTTACACATTAACGATTAGCATATCGGCATTTTTTTCTCCACATAATGAACATATCGTGATTGTTCCCGTTGGGATTATGGAAATCCCGGTAGGCTTTGGACAAGGCTTTCTTAGAAGGTTATTATGCGGACAACATATTAACCTATGCTAGGTTTGATCATGATGCATGTACAGTTATTGTCAGAGTAAGGTTTCTATAGAAGTCTAGACCGGTACCCCCAAGCGGACAACTTGAGAGGGAAAGACACGGAACCATCGACTGCACCGCTGATGGACTAGTTTTATTGTAAATAAGCCTTTCCAAATTCAAAAAGGGTAATATAGGAAGAGCGTGTACAGTCATCAAGTGCCTCTATGGTAATAATTACACATGAGTGGAATATGATGTTGAGCATGTATTTATGCAAAAGGAAAATAACATGTTATCAAGTATTTGCACGATGAAAATGGTAAAATGCGGTATTGAATAATTGAAAAGTCGGGAAAGAAAGAAAACAAAGGGAGGAGTTAGTTTCCATAATGAAAAAGCGATATAAACAGGAAAGAGGGAATTTAGTAAGTATAATGTTACAGTCAAACTAAACGAAGGACGGCAATAAGTTCACATAAAGGGAAAATGGGAAAGGGATGTACAAGTATTAGTAGAATAATAAAGACACGCTTATTGAAAAATACTAATTCACAAAACAAGTTTGTTATGGTAAGAGCCTAAGGATATCCCCAGTAGAGTCGCCATGCTGTCGGGCCCCCCTTTTTATCGCGAAATCGGGTTTCGACATTTGACAACTCCTTTCGAGAGAAGGGAAAAGTAATTGGTTGTTGGAGAGTCGCCACCTAACGGATTAAGGTGTGTTAGGGCACCTATAGAAAATAACTCAGATTATACCAGTTTG